>BQNB010025045.1:0-54665 GCA_026074375.1 Tanacetum coccineum
TGAACACGTACATTACAAAAAGTACATTGCGGATTTGTTGACGTCGTCAATGACTTGAAAACACAGGGTGTTATAGATGTTGTTCTACTATTCCCCTACTTTGTTCCATACTAGAAGCCACAGAGATAACATTACTATTATTATGTTATGCTTGGTGTGGTTTAGAAATGGGCTCGAGTAGCTCAGTATACTGCTCCTCTTGAGTAAACGTATTAAATATCTCATTATTATAGCAATTGTCATATTGGTGTACCTCAGTTGATCCATCTGAATCATAGACGAGAGCTTTGCCAATTTGAGTACCCGATGTTGATGCTTGCTGCAAATTAGCCATCAAAATGGAGTTTGCATTGACTTCCTCAATCTCTTCAAGATCTCATACAACAATCATGAAATCAAATTCCTCATCTTGAAGTTGGATCCCTGCCTCTTCCTTTTGAGCAATCAACAACTGTGTTTGAAGATAGGCAGCATCCTTTTTTCTTGGCCTGACTGTGCAGTTCCTAGCAACATGACCCAATCCTGGACAGTTGTAACACCGTATCTGATTCCAGTTATTCCTATTACCATTACCATCAGCCCGTGTTGTTACAACATTACCATTCCCATTCTGATTCGCATTCAGATTAGCAATTCCCGATACAACAATAAGCCCATTATGATTTCCAACATTCTAAACTCCCGAATTTCTGAACAACCGGGTTCTCGACATCTTGTACTGTATTATACCCATTTAGATTTCCAACATTCTACCCAGCATACTGTCTAAACTAATTCCCTCATTCCCTTTAACCATCTGCATCTGTCTGTCTTGACCCAAATTCATACTCGACTGTGCAATCTGCCTATTATGAGGGTTTGATAAAATTCTCTGGTTGTTGTTGGTTGGTGTTGAGTAATTTAGTTTGAATGATTTAGCCATTAGAACAAGTGCCATGTTCATTGTAGTTGTGGGATCTGTAACGTTTTTAGGATTTAGCATTGGTTGTTGCATGTAACTCGTGTTGAATGATGGTTATGGGATTGGTTGTTGCATGTAGGTAATCGATGATGGTTGATCTTGGTGAAACACTGGATAGTTGTAAGGATTGTTAGAATTTGCCATAAGTGCCAAAGGATCATGTGTTCTTGCAAGTCGTTCCGCCCTCAATTCATTTACCTCCATCTGATTGTATTTTAAGAAATCGTACAACTGAGTGTAATCTACTTCATGTAAATCCTTTGTTTGGTGAACAATGGTAACACGTCGTCTCCATTCTGGTTGTAAGTTGTTTAAGAACTTGAGATTGCTGGCAATCTATTTTGGAAAGTGTTTATTTCTTTTGAAATCATTCATTAGCTTTGAAAAACGATGATAGTAAGACTCAATCGATTCCTCATCAGTAGAAGTAAACCTTTCTCATTCATTAAACAACTTAGCCATTTTGTCTTGAATCCTAATATCAAAACCTTTCATTATTTGCTAAACACGTAAACGGATTTCCTAAGCAGTTTCACAACTATCAACAGCATCATAGATGTCTTTAGAAAGACCTATTAGAATAATTTGAATGGCTTGATCATCAGCTTCCATTTGCTTTACTTATTTTTTAGTAAGTTCATCATCAGTATGCTCATGAAAGGTTTCAGCAATGGGGACTTTACAGTCTAGATCACCTGGTTCAGGAATCATTCGTCTGACATATGGACCATTCATAATGGAGTTGTAGATTAGCTTTCCATTTGGTTTACTCTTTGGATAACAAAGAAGACTAGAAGTGTAAAACCCCGTATTTAAGGTCACTACTTATTCCAAACTTATAATTATTCTTTAAATTTTAAATAATTTATTTTTAATATTTTAGTCGATTTTTATTAAAATCGCCAATCTTAAAACTCTCGCGAATCCTACAATTTAAGTTATCCGTTTTATCGGTCGAGGAATCAACGAAAGACATATTTAGCCATGAGAGCTTATTTTATTTTATTATTATTATTTTTCATCTCTTATTCGTGTTTGGTCGAAACCGCGTCAAAAATTGTGTTTTTATAAAAGCTAACGAGCTAATTAGGTAATTGGGCCCAAGAACTATGTAATTTAAGTTTAACAAAACAAAATACCTAACCAAGCCCAACCCAAGAAGGGTGGCCGGTTATACCAAACCAAAAACCACGTCCCATATTTTTTTTATTTGTATAAAAGGAAGATTTAGTATTTTAATTTCCTATATAAACCTATATTCCATTATAAAAATTCCCATAAAAACACACAGACAAAAATTTGACTCTCTTCTCCTTCTCTTCTACTGTTAGACGGCTGCCACCAAAAATCACCAAAAATCTTCATTCTTGATTCCTAAATCACTCCCATTCAACCTTAAATCAACCCTAAATTAACCCTCAATCAATCCCCATCACTAAAAACCACCATGCTACATGATTTATGATTCTTGATGTTTACAAGATTTTAATTCTTAGGGTTTTTACTTATTAAACTGCAAGAAGATCGTCAAGGGTGTAAAGTTAAGTGTTTTTGAACAACTTTGGTGAATCAAATCAAGATTTTTGGTCTTCCTTGGTCCCTTGGTGTTCGGCCAAAAATCAAACCCACGGGGGTTTGATTGTATTATTTATCTAGTCAGCATTGTTTTTTTGAGCATTGTAAGCCTTCTATTTCCTAATTGTATCGATTTGATTTTATATATACTTGCATGTAGGTTGATTGTGTTTAAGAATCCATGGATAAATTATGATAAAGTTAGTCTTTGATTTATGAATGTTTGAGGATGATCAACTAGGTTTAATAATAATTATAGGTTAGTTTGAATATATTAGAAGCGAATTGAAGCGAAAAATTGAAGATTTGTGAGGGTTTTGGAACCCTTCTTTAGATCAGAATTTTAGGCTTGATTCAGCGAGATGAGCGTTGTTGTAAACTGAGATTTAAGAGATTAGTATAGTGGTGGTCGTTATAATGAACGTGTGGTAAAAATTTGAGCTTTCAACTCTTAAAAACGAAAAAGATATGGCGATTTGTAGTTGGGAAATTGTTTCGGCAAAATTCTGCGCACGTTGTTTTTGTGCAGAATTTTAGTTCATCTTGCAAGTAGTGTAACTTGGCAATGCCAATAGCTTTTCTAGATTTGCAGGACCCTATGATTAAGTGCTTCGAGTCTACATTCAAACGAACTAGGCCTCGTTGATTTTCAGAGTGTAAAAGTGAGTCAAACCCTTGGTACAAGATTAAGTGTCAAAACTGTGTTTGCTGTCCAAAAATTCGATTGTAAAGATGCTGTGTGCAGACATATCAAAACTTAATATTTTTTGACGAAATTTAAACTGTAGCATCTTCATAATATGTATGACTTCCCTGAATTTTTACAGAATTTTATGTAGGGTTTAGTTAGGTCAGATAGTTCCAAACTTTTTCAAAGTCCAGCAAACCTTATTTTAGAACAAGTGTCATTGATGTGTCTTTCATAATAAGATTACTTAGGCTATTGTTTATGGGTGAACTATGGTAGTTACATAACATATAAGGGTGGAGGGAGATCATCTAGTTTAACCATTTAGCATTCCTTTAAGTATGATGATCCTCTAGTTAAAAACGTCAAATTTCAGAAAATATAGGTGTGGCATTTCTAGTGGTTCTCAATCATGGATTCTTAACATAGGATATTACTACATGCCGATATATATACATATGTATCTATTTACTCGTATTACGTTACATTTTATTATAAATGTGAATTTTAAATACGTGTCACTTATTTTTAGGTCATGGTTGATTCGTTGGTGCTATTCTCTTATTGATTCGTGTCCAGACCTACTTCTATTCACATGAGTTCCATAAGGCCCCACCATTTCTCTTTTAATGGTTTCAAAACTATTTCGGGGGGGTGAGAATACATGCTTGTTTCACTAATAAACTTATTTCTTTCTACTACATAAGCGTTACATGACTTGTTTTTACTAAAGCTTTTACTTGCTTACTACATGATTTCTACTACATGTTTGATACATGGTGGTTTACCACTAGATTTATTAAAGCTTGATTTGCTTACCACATGATTTGAGATCATTGATTAATTATTTTCAAAACTGTGAGTTTTGAACATAATACTTGTTTTAAATTAGACACAAGGCTTGAAGGGTATTCTTGACCCGTTATTGTGAATTATCATAGGAGTACCTATTGCTAAAGTCCTCAATATATCATGTCCGTTAACTACCTGTGATGGGTAGACACTAGTGTAATAAATAGTACTATAGGGTGACTCCCCGTCCGGGGTTTGTATCCTTTGGAACACCCACTCTTAAATGAATATATTACTCTGAGAACTATAGGTATATAGCAATAATACCTAATCCGTTTGGGGCAACATAAATTCTCGTCAAAGGGATTGGTTGCGATAATTTTGTTACTTGACACTGCATTCGTTGCATTGTCGTTGGCTGATCTTATACCTTGTGGTCCACTACTAAGCATACTTCATTTATTGAATTACTACGGGGATTCGACAACAATTCTTTTAAATGTTGTAACGATACTTTTCTTACTGAAATATTTCTTGATTTATTCCAATACTCTTTTTACTAAAACCTATGAATTCATCAACATTATTGCTGACGTTTTTGCATGTATTTTCTCAGGTTATATCTTGTTAGCTGAGCATTGGGAGCATTCGAGATGCGTGGATATCAACAAAACTCAAGGACTCAGTTTTCTTTACATTCGATAACTTTTTAACTTTAAATATACAAAATGATTCACGTTTGAACTCTTGTAATCTTGTTAAATTATAAATTATTGGGACCTGATTTTACTCTGAAATTTTAATCGAATGTGACATTTTATTAACGTCTCTTTTGAGGTAGTTTTCTGTAACTTGTACTTTATATTATGAAGTGACACCCCAAAATGGTTTTCCGTTGTGTTGTGATTTTATGGGGGTGTTACAGATTGTTATCAGAGCACTTATTGTAGCGAACAAGGTCGTTTTCAAAACCCTAGACTATAACCGTTTTTCAAAAAAATTTAAGAGTCCTTTACCATTGTCCGATATCCGCGCGCGACTTACTCCCAGGTTACTTATATGCTCTCTTTTGCATCTTTATTGCTGTTACATTAATAATTAGTATATAATACTTGGTTATTGTTTCTCTCTCATACTTCTATCTTATGACGTCATATTATTTGCTTTATATCAGTCAATTATATATACGTTGATTACTCTGACTATCGCGTAATTCCTACTTCCTTATTTTCTCCCTCGAACGTCAATGCTAGTATTATATATATAGATACTCGTACATATATGAGCTACTCTCTTCTCTCATTCTTACGCGTATCTTTGGGATCATCGCCATCTATATATATAATAGTAATTCCTATAAGTGTTGACTATTTATGGTTACTTTCGGCTATTTTTTTGGAACTTTCGAGTAAAGTTGGTATTTTAATGGGAAAATTTTGGCTTAAATCCTATTGTATCTTTGCATTAATGAATAGGCTAATATGTTAGGTCCTAGTGGCGAGTTCGATAAAACGCCAACTCTTCCGAATGGTCGAGATACGACCAAAACCGTGAAAACAAACTTAGTGTATACCCATAATTTGTAATGCAGATAGTTAGGATTATAAGTAATTTTATTTGACTTGGAGGCTACTGGGTTTCTACATGGGTAAAGGTTAAAACATATGAGGATCATGTGGTTCTTTGGATAAATCCGTAACTATTCCGGATGAATGAGTTACGACTAAAACGGCCAAACTAATCATAAATTGTGCCCAAATTTTGAAAATGAGTTTGAGACCAATATTTTCATATTAATGCCCTAAATTTCTAATAAAAACCTGTAGAATTTAGTATAAACTTTAAACATGGGCCTTTCGTATTCTGGTCAACACGAGTTATAAAATGGAATTACCTAAAAATGATAGAACAAGAAAATGTTTTAATATCTGATTTGGCACATGATGGTAAAAAAAATGAACTTCACCTAGGATATTAACACTTTGAGTATTATCCTTTAATCTCAGTACACTAGAGCCTAACATCTGTTTAAGGCAAAAACCGTTCGTTATACCTATTACGGATTTTTGAAATATAGGTCCATTAAGTCAGATAGCAAAGGTAAAATGCTTATAATGATAAATGATAATTACCTACATATGTGTATAGTACTATGGTAAGTCTCAATAAGTTCTTTTTCTTTGACATTTTATGAGCGATGCGGTGATCTCCGAAACATTAACGTGACTTTATTTTATTTCCTTTTTGATAATATTGACATCCGGCGTACTTTGTCAATTCTACTAGTTATTTAATTGTTCGAATCTGAGACCGAACTCTCTTCTTATGCTTTTGAATCGCATATATTGCTTCACAAGCTATTGTTTTGAAGTCTTCCATTCGATGGGAATACTACTTTATCTGTCATCTCGGATCGTGCCTTTTTTGGCACATACCTTTGAAACGTGATTGACTAACGTCTCATTCTTTTTCTCGTTACTTGTTATGACTTTGAAGAATCATTCCGTCAAGGAGACACTCCTTTTCATTTAATGTAGCATTTGGTCTTGTTTGATATCGTGTTTTGTGCCAGAGATACTTAGGTAGGATGATTTGTAATTATCTTATTAAAATAGATTGGGACGCCTCTTTATTTGAATAAGGAAATTATAAACCGCCAAACCATAAGATTATAAATTCTTACTTACAAGGATTGGGATGCCTCTTTTTGTATGTGACAAATTATAAATAAGTGGGCTTATGTGTATCCGACATAGCGTGCATTCGTCCGTACGAATCATTCTTTGGGCTATGAACTCCTTTCGACTCATAATTTGTTATGTAGATTTTTTTTCGGAATGTGTATCGACCGCCGCGAACTTAATAAGTTAATCGTAATGAACCACATACCGCTTCCAAGAATCGATGACTTGTTAAATTCTTCGTTCCAATGGTTTTTTCTTCGAGTCATGTATTTTATCCTTCCTTTTGAAGATTCTCACGACATTCAATTCGTTCGCTCATGCTCATTGCATATATTTGATGCTTTGACTTTTGTTCATTCAATTTTCATCAGAAACCTCGACGAGAACCTGAGCATTTCCTCATTTCTTCATAAGGAAACCATACGACGAATAAGGTGAATTGAGCACCGGGACGGCGCTCCCCTAAGGAGGGGAGGATGTAAAACCCCGTATTTAAGGTCACTACTTATTCCGAACTTATAATTATTCTTTAAATTTTAAATAATTTATTTTTATTATTTTAGTCGATTTTTATTAAAATCGTCAATCTTAAAAGTCTCGCGAATCGTACAATTTAAGTTATCCGTTTTATCAGGCGAGAAATCAACGAAAGACATATTTAGCCATGAGAGCTTATTTTATTTTATTATTATTATTTTTCATCTCTTATTCGTGTTTGGCCGAAACCGCGTCAAAAATTGTGTTTTTATAAAAGCTAACGAGCTAATTAGGTAATTGGGCCCAAGAACTATGTAATTTAAGTTTAACAAAACAAAATACCCAACCAAGCCCAACCCAAGAAGGGTGGCCGGTTATACCAAACCAAAAACCACGTCCCATATTTTTTTTATTTGTATAAAAGGAAGATTTAGTATTTTAATTCCCTATATAAACCTATATTCCATTATAAGAATTCCCATAAAAACACACAGACAAAAATTCGACTCTCTCCTCCTTCTCTTCTACTGTTCGACGACTGCCACAAAAAACCACCAAAAATCTTCATTCTTGATTCCTAAATCACTCCCATTCAACCTTAAATCAACCCTAAATTAACCCTCAATCAATCCCCATCACTAAAAACCACCATGCAACAAGATTTATGATTCTTGATTTTTACAAGATTTTAATTCTTAGGGTTTTTACTTAATTAACTGCAAGAAGATCATCAAGGGTGTAAAGTTAAGTGTTTTTGAACAACTTTGGTGAATCAAATCAAGATTTTGGGTCTTCCTTGGTCCTTGTGGTGTTCGGCCAGAAATCAAACCCACGGGGGTTTGATTGTATTATTTTCTAGTCGCTTGTTTTGAGCATTGTAAGCCTTCTATTTCCTAATTGTATTGATTTGATTTTATATATACTTGCATGTAGGTTGATTGTGTTTAAGAATCCATGGATAAATTATGATAAAGTTAGTTTTTGATTTATGAATGTTTGAGGATGATCAACTAGGTTTAATAATAATTATAGGTTAGTTTGAATATATTAGAAGCGAATTAAAGCGAAAAATTGAAGATTTGTGAGGGTTTTGGAACCCTTCTTTAGATCAGAATTTTAGGCTTGATTCAGCGAGATGAGCGTTGTTGTAAACTGAGGTTTAAGAGATTAGTGTATTGGTGGTCGTTATAATGAACGTGTGGTAAAAATTTGAGCTTTCAACTCTTAAAAACGAAAAAGATATGGCGATTTGTAGTTGGGAAATTGTTTCGGCAAAATTCTGCGCACGTTGTTTTTGTGCAAAATTTTAGTTCATCTTGCGAGTAGTGTAACTTGGCCATGCCAATAGCTTTTCTAGATTTGCAGAACCATATGATTAAGTGCTTCGAGTCTACTTTCCAACGAACTAGGCCTCGCCGATTTTCAGAATGTAAAAGTGAGTCAAACCCTTGGTACAAGATTAAGTGTAGCATAATATTTTTTAACAAAATTTAAACTGTAGCATCTTCATAATATGTATGACTTCCCTGAATGTTTCCAGAATTTTATGTAGGGTTTAGTTAGGTCAGATAGTGCCAAACTTTTTCAAAGTCTAGCAGACCTTGTTTTAGAACAAATGTCATTGATGTGTCTTTCATAATAAGATTTGTAACACCCCCAAATTGGGTCGCAGTGGAATAAGGGTCCGGGGCGTGTTACTTCAAGATCAATAGCACAAGATATATAAGAACGACACAAAAAGTCGTTTTAAAACTGATACATTGGATTTAATTGAAAGACTTAATACAAAAGCATATAGCTTTGCTTGTTCATTGTTGAATATTACAAAAGTTGACAATACATTTCCCAAAATATGATGCACCTAAATCTTTAAGCGTGCAATCCAAAATATAACCCAATGCATCCCTGGCATCTCATGCTATTACCCTCCTGAAACATTGCTTAAAAACGTCAACAAAATTGTTGGTGAATTCATAGGTTTGATAAATCATAATATGCAGGACCGCAAGACTTTTTAGTGATAATGCAACACATGCAGATCTCACAAAACTAGATTACATTTACACTAAGCTCATGACACTGAAGCTCGACGATCTTTCTTGCAATTAAACTATATATTGCATTTTCTGCCCGATTTAGTGTTCAACACGAAACATCCTAAATTCGACATGTCTATAAACGTTCCGTTCCCGGTGTAGCTAATCACCCGAACGGGGAGGCGTTTCCGAATAGATCTATTTAAATACATTCGCGCTCACATAATGCAATTCCCAACTACATCTATGGCAATTGACAGTTATTGATAAGGGGCTTAACATGGGTTTCACTACTTAGGCAAAAGTAATCATTACTTGCGTCCAATTTATAAAACAAAGCATGTTTCCACCCCATAATTATAAAATCATTGAAATCGTAAAACGTGGGGCTATGAACACACCTTGAGTTCTGATAATCCAAATATCGCAGATAATGCGTCACGTAAAAGATCGAATGCACTAAATTTTCATTCGCGCGCGAGAGAGAATATATCGAGTATTTGAATATAATCTTATAGTTGTTACATCATCTATCGTTCGGGCTATTTCATAATCTGAGAGGTCGTGACATGAAGTATCGAGGCGTTAGGACACTTTAAAATCGTAAATACAACAACTGTCCCAAACTCCATCCGAAGAGGCCTCATTATGAAACTCCCTAGTAATATAGTACTTTGATAACCGCATATAATTCTACATAGCTCAATCACCAACTAAATAGGTTTTGGTTAAAATACGTTTAATCAAGTAAAAAGTTTATAATTTCCGTTTTAGTAAAACTAGCATAATTTACCGTTTTAACCCAGATTTTATCGTTTTCCTTAGTGATGTGTGTTTTGCTTATAGAGTGAGATAGATAGAGAGAGATATATAAATTTGACATTTTCGATATTTTGACCCTCTGGTGAACAGTAACTTTTACTGTTCACATCAGACGTGACTTTTATTTAAATCGTATTCGTCGTGTAAAGAACCGTAATGTCGTTTTTTTTATTGTTATAGCTCCGTATTTACGATTTCTTTCGAGGACGTTCTCGTTTTGAAAGTGCTATAATTTTATGAGGATTACAAAAATGTAACTTTTCTGTCAATGATAGTAACTTTTATAAAAATAGTTTTATAAAAGTATTAATTGTCGTAAACTCGCGAAATTCATAACTTGTTCGTTATTAATTGAAAAATTACGATTCTTATCATTTTGGAATCCTAAAAATATGTATTATTTGTTAAAAATATCAACACTTGCTGTTTATAAAATTTTTATAAAATGTAATTTTATATATAAATTCTTTTTCGACTCCGTTTATAGCACGTTGTGTGTGATTAACGTATAACTCGTTTTTAACGTAACTTTTTCGTTATTAATCCGTTTGACAAGTTTCTTACTTTTTCGGAATCGTCGTGAAATGTATTATCTTATAAAAATATAAAATAAGTATATTTTTATAATACTTTTGGACAGAATGTTTACATAACATTCATAAGTCCATTTTTGACCTAGTTTTTATGTTTTACCACTTTAGACTTTTTAAGCTTAATTAAGATTGTAAAATACTTAGGTATCCATTTATAACTTCATATTACTAACCATAAAACATGTGTATAAGTTCATAATCAATATTAACTTGTCATATATATTTCTTTAACTTAAAACATATTAAGAGATCATAAAAACCCTAATTAACCCATAATCATGTTTACACCAAAACAACATGATACAATATTTTATCATCATTTTTAACATGATATATGTAATAACATAACATATATAAAAGTAATCCATGTGATCATTTCAAGTATAAACTCCATTTTCATGATAAAATCCTAAATGGTGATCAAACTAAATAGAAATAACATATGCATATCAAAGAAAGTTTACAAGAATATAAAGAGTTCAAGTAGACCTTATGGTGTATGAAGATGATGATAAACAAATGCTAAACCCTTGTTTAGCCCTAGAATCCAAGCTTGCACTTAAGAAAACCCTTATTTTCTTAATAAAAACCCTAGCTTCCTTTTCTTGATTAACACTTGAAAATGCTTAGCCAATACTTGGAAATACCTTAGAATGCCTTATAATGGATGTGTATAGAAGGGTATAGGTTGAATAAAATTTTGTATGGGTTTGTGTGGGAGGGTGTTGTATGCCGTAGCATATAGAGAGAGCAAAGGGAGGAGTTTTGTGAATTTTTACCAAGTGTTTAAGCATGTATGTGATCTCTCATCACTAGATACATGTATATAAGGTGCAAGACTTTAGTCAAGGAGACATGGTATGGTCCTAGGGATGGTCTTGGTCATGGTCTAAGTCAAAGAGACAAGGCATGGTGTAGTTTAATGAGAAGGCATGGTACAAGACCAAGTTGTGAAGTTTTCTTTCATTTTTCTTGTATAACTTGGTATACATTGCAAGAATTTCGGCAATAAGAAGATATTTGTGATGTTGTTTAGTAATTTTTATGTATTGGGTATAAATGTGGGTATTTGTTGAAGCGTAGAAAAGTTTTGGTGGTTCCGGGAGTGCCTAAACGCAATTTATCGCGAAACGTATACACTTTACGTATCCGATAAAAATAAAATGAACAAAGTTAATAATTATTCTCAAAATAATTATATAACCCTTGCTTGATGTAAACATTTAATTGATTGATGCCCGTTTACATTGAACGCTAATTTTTAGCTTACGCGATTTAGCTTAACATTTATGATTTAAAGCAAATGCGTACAATACAAAAGGTACATTGCGGATTTATCGACGTCGTCAATGACTTGAAAACACAGGGTGTTATAAGATTACTTAGGCTATTGTTTATGGGTGAACTATGGTAGTTACATAACATATAAGAGTGGAGGGAGATCGTCTAGTTTGACCATTTAGCATTCCTTTAAGTATGATGATCCTCTAGTTAATAACGTCAAATTTCAGAAAATGTTGGTGCGACATTTCTAGTGGTTCTCAATCATGGATTCTTAAGCATATGATATTACTACAAGCCGATATATATACATATATATATATATATATATATATCCATTTACTCGTATTACGTTACATTTTATTATAAATATGAATTTTAAATGAGCGCCGTTTATTTTTAGGTCGTGGTTGATTCGTTGGCTCTTATTCTCTTTATTTGATTCGTGTTCGACTACTTCTATTCACGGTGAGTTCATAGCCCCACCTTTTCTCTTTTAATGGTTTTCATAAACTATTTTTGGGGTGAGAATACATGCTCGTTTCACTAATAAACTTATTGCTTTCTACTACATAAGCGTTACATGACTTGTGTTTACTAAAGCTTTTACTTGCTTACTACATGATTTATACTACATGTTTGATACATGGTGGTTTACCACTAGATTTATTAAAGCTTGACTTGCTTACCACATGTTTTGAGATCATTGATTAATTATTTACAAAACTGTGAGTTTTGAACATAATACTTGTTTTAAATTAGACACAAGGCTTGAAGGGTATTCTTGACCCGTTATTGCTAAAGTCCCCAATATATCGTGAACCGTTAACTACCTGTGATGGGTAGACGCTAGTGTAATAAATAGTACTATGGGGTGACTCCCCGTCAAGGGTTTGTATCCTTTGGAACACCCACTCTTAAATGGATATATTACTCTGAGAACTACAGGTATATAGCAATAATACCTAATCCGTTTGGGGCAACATAAATTCTCGTCAAAGGGATCGGTTGTCACGAGCTCAATGTGATAATTCTGTTACTTGACACTGCATTCGTTGGATTGTCGTTGGCTGATCTTATACCTTGTGGTCCACTACTAAGCATACTTGATTTGTTAAATTACTAATGGGATTCGACAACAATTCTTTTAAATGTTGTAACACTACTTTTTTTACTGAAATATTACTTGATTTATTCCAATACTATTTTTACTACAACCTATGAATTCACCAACATTATTGTTGACATTTTTGCATGTATTTTCTCAGATTATATCTTGTTAGCTGAGCATTGGGAGCATTCGAGACGCGTAGATATCAACAAAACTCAAGGACTCAGTTTTCCACATTTAATAACTTTTTAACATCAAATATACAAAATGATTCACGTTTGAACTCTTGTAATCTTGTTAAATTATAAATTATTGGGACTTGATTTTACTCTGAATTTTTAATCGAATGTGACATTTTATTAACGTATCTTTTGAGGTCGTATTCTGTAACTTGTACTTTATATTATGAAGTAGCACCCCAAAGTGGTTTTCCGCAGCGTTGTGATTTTATGGGGGTGTTACAAGAATACCATGGAACATAGTTGTCTTTGTTGAGCATAAATGGACGGTTTTCGGAACTAGCTGCATAAATGTATTATTGAGTCGACATTGCAAAAGTGATGTGAAATGATATACAAGGATCGTTTTAGTGATTCGTGGTTTAAAGTTGCTTTTAGCAGTTCTTTGTTGTTCTTAACCGTTGTGTAAACTTCTTGAATCAAATTGGATAGAGTTTTGTTTCAAAAAAATGTCACAAATCGCAAAAGATAATAACACTGTATGTCACAAATCGCAGTACACAAATAGCAGAATGTCACAAATCGCAGAATGCCATAAATCATAGAATGTCACAAATTGCAGAGTGTCACAAATCGTAGAGTGTCATAAATCACAAATCGTAGAGTGTCACGAAACGTAGAGTGTCAATGATGTGCTGTCGTGTAGGGTCAAATTATTGATTACCAAGTTTTAAATTTATATTTAGCCAACATATCCTAAAACAACACTTTAACGGGCAGTGTACCCGATCGGATAGAGTTTCATGGTATGTAGGGTGTCGAACACTAAGAGCAAGGTCGTTAACCTTATATTCTATTAGTATTTTAATTGATCTAATTAGATAATTCTAATTACTTGTTAAACCTATGCTAAACCTAGTTCTAATGATAATGGGGGGTTTTCAGCCTAAGAGACTGACACAGGTTTTATGGTAACAATAATTAATTCAAAACACAATAAACATGCAAGAAAACAATTAGAAGATAAAAGAGCGGTACAATCCAAATGATAGAAAACTGTATTAGCCATATTAAATATGATTAAATGCTGGTTTGTTTGTTTAGTGCAATGATTTCTTATCTCGAAGCGGCATATCATTCTTAAGACTTAGGCTGTAAATCATTCTAAGACCTAGACACATTAAATCCTGTCACAATTAACGCATCCGCATAAAGCATCCTTTTAGTTTAATTATAATCTATCTAGGGATTAAAGTAAGGTTGATCTTATTAAACCCTAGCCCATTAGGACTTTACCCACTTACTGTTTGACGGTATTTTATATACTGGTAGTTCACTATTCTAGTCTTTACCAATTAATTAAGAACATACTTGTTGAAGTATACGGGTCACCTGCCCGTCCAACTAAGCTCATAATTTAAAGACAAAGATAGAACATTATTCGTGATCCTATTGGTCCAGTAATATAAAACACGATTTGGAGAGCTATCCCAGTATCTAGATTACTTGTTAGGTATCACTAGACCCAGTTGAATGATAGGTCGCATATTCAAACACGTAAACATGTATTAGTTGATAAACATAATTAAACAATTGAAGATAAATTAAGCAATCAGATTAAAACAAACCAAACATTAAATCTTCATTAAGATAACCATTATAATTATACAAGTGTGATCAAATAACCAAGGTAAACTAAACGTTTTACCGAATGATACCAAAAATTAAATGATTATAAGAGTATAGGAATTACACGGTGTCTTCTATGGAATCATGATCGATGCTTAACCTTTGGTTGCTATTCTTCTCTTTAGAAAATTGACTTTTATGTGTATGGTATAGAGAATATAATTTTGCACCCTGAAAACTCATTTTTGAGTCTTCTATTTATAGGCTCTAAAAATTGATGGATACACCGTATTGAATGAGGTCAATAAGGCGTATAGGGGTGTTTTCCTTGGAGTGCGCACTACGTTTATAATAAATTAGGTATATCCTTACCAAATTATATTTATCACCAAATCTTTGAATGTTTATCCAGCTGGATACGGCGTATTGCAGATAGGCAGGATACGCCGTATAGGGAATTAAACAAACGCGTTTTCTTGTGAAGTTCAGGCGCTGATACGTCGTATCTTCTTTTCTGGATATGACGTATTGAGCAGAAATAAGAAATCTTCAAATATCATCGTTTAAACTCCAAAAAGTGCGCCTTTTAGCATGTCTTCACAAATCACTCTGTAATTACTACAATTTACAACTTTAAGAAATTAAGTAACGATTCTTGCAATAATTATATAAAAGTGGATAATTTATTGGAGATAAATGATGGTATAAATGTAAGGTTATTTGATGTCATCAAATATCCTCCCACTTGAATCCTACTTGTCCTCAAGTAGACTCTAGAAATTTATTAAAAATGTATCCTAACCGAAGTTAAGGATTTTTCAGTTAAGCATTGCATTTGTTTTAATCACCTGTACAAGACCAAGCACCTCACGAAATATAGGAAATGAAAACACTCAGATCACTAAACTAATCTAGGGTGTAACATTTAATTGGTACGCTCATTTTCTCGGTCGTGATTAGTTTCATATCATATGCTTAGCAAGGATACACATCTCCACCACTAGAGCTAAGGAGAAACAAGTCAAAAGGTAAATTGGGTAATTAGGCTTAAGGTTGATCATTCTAACAATCTTTCACCGATAGTACCACACCAACAAGGCAACTGAATCATACATACATGGCCTTAACGGCGGAATAGACATGTATAATTCGATCACACCCTCATTCGAGTTTAACCAAGGGTTAGGATGAAGAACGATATAGGGTAGGGATCTTCTAACTTTCACCAAAAGTAATAAACTAACAGTGTGGCTGAATCACGCATACATGGCCGTAACGACATAATAGACATGCATGACTCGATCTTAACCTCGTTTGAGTAAAACCTAAGGTTGGTTGTTAGGAAAGGGAAGTAAATTGTTGTTAAATAAAATACACAAAACAAATAGATTAAGCTTGGACAAATAAGGTATATAGTTGCTAGTAACTTTTCCGGAACGTTCCATGATAAAGACTCAAAATATATACAAACACCTCGATCATAGAAACGACATAGACAACCTAAGTTGGCGTTCCCAAAATGGTCAAATTCCTAATCATCCTATACTTTACATACTCTTACAAAAGTTGTGATATCAACCACTTTATACAAAACTATACATCGTTGATTTTTATCCACACATCAATGAATAATCGATCCTTCCAAGTATTTCACCGATTTAAGTTTCAATGAACCGACTATCATTTATCCTCCTCTTTTTTGATGCATTTTCTATTTTCCATTTTTTTCAAAAATTACCATAAATATAGGTTGCAATCTTTACCGTCTTCACAATCATAATTCATCCGGATAATTTTCCCATTAACACTTCATCTTCGGACAAATTACATAATCGCCAAAGTAGCAAAATACACGAGCAACATATTTTCCATTGTATTGTGCAATTTCTCGACCTAACCATAGATAGAAAATTTCACTTTGACACAAGAAATACAAACTTTACTATAAAGAGACTAGCAACTTGATTAAGTGGGCTTAATCTACAGTGTAGGTAAGGTGTAATGGTGTAACGAAATAGACCATTTGGTGCGGGGAAAAAGACAAGATGGTCTCAACAGGTTTTTCTAGGGGATCTTACTCTTATAGTGAGAGTAAGCGAAGGGTTATACGGGGTTTAACCAACCAGTGTAGTTAGTTAATTTTACAACATTTAGGATTTTTTGTGTATTCCTAAAAATTTACCAGTTAAACATGTTACTCTATCTAAGTCTATAGTACTCATCGTTGTGGTCTCGAATAGATATACCAAGCCAAGTTCTAAAGTCTACAACATCACCGACCACACTCATTATTTTGTGACTTGGGTAAACATTTGGAATACGGATAAGGTTTAAATCCTTACAATATCCATATGGGTTATTGTGTGGCGGGTTATGTAACAAGTAATTTCACATATAAGTATGCTTGGTAAATTTTAAATTTGAGCCTAAATTAAGCTTTTAGTGTGAAAAATAGCGACAAGTATTTAATTTCACAAAAGTATGTTTGAAAAAAAAATTAGATTTGAGCATAATTTAAACATTTTAATATGAAAAATAGGACAAGTAACGTTCTAATTCCCATCCTCCCACTTGAATTATACAACATCCTCGTTGTATAGATAAAACATTAAAAACAAGAATTAAAAGAATTAGAACGAAAAACTCCCCTGATGTTTTGCTTGGTAGATTCTCCATGTTGAGTTTATAAGCTAGAATGTGTGTTGTAAGTGCGTCTAAATGATCGCATGACTACAACACACATTAGATTCCAAAAAATACTCTACCAATGTCGTCGTTTTCGTTAAGAAGGTCCTGTATTAAGCATAAGAAAACAAGTGCAATTTCTTTCTTTGTGTATTCGCCGGTTAGACTCGAAATAAGTACCTAAAACTACACAGGAAGTCGATACGCCGTATCCATACCCCAGGATACGCCGTATTGATTCTTGTAGGTCAGTCGTTTAATACGTTGTATACATATAATGAATACGTCTAGAAGGTCAATACACCGTATCCATGGGGTTTAGATATGCCATATAGACAGTCTGGGAAGACAGACTCGATAAAAATTAAAAATACATTCCGGGTTGTCTCTCAGCAAGCATTTTTGTTTACAGAAAAGTCTTTAAGTTAGACTTGCCCCAATTTAAACCCATCCTTATAAAACAACCTGGGGTCGAATGGGATGCCAAACGGTACATATAAATTCTTAATAAGATTTAATAGCATCCCGTTATTAAGATAATTCCAAGCCACGATATTAACATTTAATTCCTTGATAAAAGTTTTAGTTTTGAAAAAATTATTAGATGTATCATGACTTGTTTCCAAAAGCTTATTCGAACCATGTGCATAGGCACCATCATCGGTATTTATTACATTACCCCTCGAAGACTGTTTAATATCGATTATATCATCATCATTGTCTTTATTCGATTTTGAAACATCATGATAAATTACATTAAAAGGAAATAAATCATTAAAGTATAAAACGTTTTGTTCATCTTCATCACATTCTGACAATGATGTTTTATTTTTCAATTTAAATTCATCGATATGTTGAGGACTTACAGTAGGTTCAGTTAAGAAATCTAATTTACACGTTAAAGCATCATTGTAAACAATGGCTGGAAATTCTTTCTCAAAGTCTTTAAAGTAGTCTAAATCATCAAAATAACTGACCGCAGGCTCGGGTGACAGAAACGAAGGCATGTTGACTTTATCATTATCATTTTCCGAATCCGTTTTTAAATCGTCGACAGAAATTATTTTATAGAAAAATGAATTTTTGTCATAAATTACTGTGTAATCTTCATCGTAGGATTCGTCAAGCGATATTCTAATTCAATTTTATTGTCGTTAAGAGGACTTACCGTAGGTTCACAATAAACCGTTACTTAAGATGCTAACACGTCATTTAAGACTATAGCTGGGAATTCAGTTTCAACAGATCTGAGGTCGTGAACGTCTTCATCATACCAGATCTTACCATATTTAGTAGTTTCCTAGTTATACACCTTACCATGCCTATGAGCTTTTTCTTCCTCAAGCATGATATATTCTTCCATAGTAATGTTGGGGTCGTCCATTTTAACCTGTAATAAATTTGCTAGAAAAACTGTCAAATAGCCTAATACGCCGTATTCGGTAAACTGAATACGCCGTATTTATGATAGAGTCGAATACGGTGTATTGGTTTGGAAAAATTTATATGCCGTATCCAATAAATTAAATATGTCGTATTCTGTATTTGACTCAAAAAATTACAGAATACTGTAACAATGCAGAAAACACACAAACACACAATATTCAAAAATATACAATGCAGAAAATTAAACACACAAAACAAACACATAAATATTCAAATTAATCTAAGCTACACTAAACTAAAAATAGTAATAAAATAAGAATTAAACAACTTAACTACCCGGCAACGGCGCCAAAAACTTGATGTGTTGTCGTGTAGGGTCAAATTATTGATTACCAAGTTTTAAATTTATATTTAGCCGACTTATCCTAAAACAACACTTTAACGGGCAGTGTACCCGATCGGGTGGAGTTTCTTGGTAAGTAGGGTGTCGAACACTAAGAGCGAGGTCGTTAACCTTATATTCTATCAGTATTTTAATTGATCTAATTTAGGGATGAGAACAATACCAGTATGGTACCGAACCCGTTCCGAATTGGTGGTACCGATTTTTTCCCGAGCATAAAAAAGGGGTACCGGTATCGTACCGAACGAGATTCGGGTACCGAAACTGGTACCGGTACCTGGTACCGGGAAATCGGTACCGATACGGTTCTTCCCGAATTTTTTATACCATAAAAAAATTCTAGATTACTTGCTACTAATTTTATGTGACAACAAAAAAACATGACAAAAAACGTGCATTTTCGAGTGATTTCGAACCACATCGTGTTAGAAAACGCAACCAACTATTAAATAAATATATCACCAAGATAGTCATAAGTTAAAAACGTTCCTAAACTTAAAAAAATCCACCAAAATCATATGAAATCGTTCAAAATAAACAAACTAAACCATTTTTAACAAAACGACAATTATTCTTGTGTAACTCCCTTCCCTTTTACTAAACTGTGCAAAGTTGTTATAGCTGTTCCTAATACATCATTTATTAATTATTATAAACTGTCGTGATCGAAAATCCCTTAACATGATTTTGCATTCTCGAATACATAATCTATGTTGAACACTTTCCGTTGTGCTTTAACTTTACATGGTATAACCATCACAAATGGTTTTGACTTTACATAGTATAACATATGGAACAAGTTATAAACAAAACTACGTACTGGTATTTGGTATTTAAATAGAACTACTGGTATATGAATAACATATGAAACGAATTATAAACAACACAAAATTAACATACCTCCATTTAATGGGCCCAATGGGCGTTTGGATAAGTAATTTAATAAAAAAAATATGCTTATTCAAATTTCAGGTATTATTCAGTATTTTCCCGTTTTGGTACTGGTACCGAATTAGAGGTCCAGAATTTTTTTTACTCGAATCATGGTCCCGGTCCCGTACCGTATACATGGATTCGGTACCGGGATTCGGGTCTATATGCTCATCCCTAATCTAGTTAGTTAATTCTAATTACTTGTTAAACCCATGCTAAAACTAGTTCTAATGATAATGGGGGGTTTTCAGCCTGAGAGACTGACACAAGTTTTATGGTGACAATTATCAATTCAAACACAATAAACATGCAAGAAAACAATCAAAAGATAAAAGAGCGGTACAAGCCAAATGATAGAAAAATGTATTAGCCATATTAAATCCGATTAAATATTGGTTTGTTTGTTTTGTGCAATGATTTCTTATCTCGAAGCGGCATATCATTCTTAAGACTTAGGCGGGACATCATCTTAAGACCTAGACACGTTGAATCCTGTCATAATTAACGTATCCGCATAAAGCATCCTTTTAGTTTAATTATAATCTATCTAGGGATTAAAGCAATGGTGATCTTGTTAAACCCTTGCCCATTAAGACTTTACCCACTTACTGTTTGACGGTATTTTTTATACTGGTAGTTCACTTTTCAAGTCTTTACCAATTAATTAAGAACATACTTGTTGAAGCATACGGGTCACTTGCCTGTCCATAATTTAAAGGCAAAGATATAACATTATTAGTGATCCTATTGGTCTAGTAATATAAAACACAATATGGAGAGCTATCCGAGTATCTAGATTACTTGTTAGGTATCACTAGACCCAGTTGAATGATAGGTCGCATATTCAAACACGTAGACAAGTATTAGGTGATAAACATAATTAAACTTTCAATGATAAATTAAGAAATCGAGTTAAAACAAACCAAACATTAAATCTTTATTAAGATGGCTAATACCCTCCCTAGGGTATTAGCCTATAACCATTGTAATTATACAAGCGTGATCAAATAACCAAGGTAAACTAAACATTTTACCGAATGATACCAAAAATTAAATAATCACAAGAGTATAGGAATTACATGATGTCTTCTATGGAATCATGATCGATGCTTGACCTTTGGCTGCTCTTCTTCTCTTTAGAAAATCTACTTTTATGTGTATGGTATAGAGAATATAATTTTGCACCCTGAAAACTCAATTTTATGTCTTCTATTTATAGGCTCTGAAATTGATAGATACGTCGTATTGAATGAGGTCAATACGGCATATAGGGGTGTTTTCCTTGGAGTGTGCACTACGTTCATAATCAATTAGATATATCCTTCCCAAATTATATTTATCACTAAATCTTTGAATGTTTATCCATCTGGATACGGCGTATGTAGATAGGTAGCATACGCCGTATAGGGAATTGAACAAACACGATTTCTTGTGAAGTCCAGGCGCTGATATGCCGTTTCTTCTTTTCTGGATACAGCGTATTGAGCATAAATAAGCAATCTTCAAATATCATCGTTTAAGCTTCAAAAAGTGCGCCTTTTAGTATGTCTTCACAAATCACTCCGAAATTACTGTAATTTCAACTTTAAGCAATTAAGTAACGATTCTTGCAATAATTATATGAAAGTGGACAATTTATTCAGGATAAATGATGGTATAAATGTAACATTATTTGATGTCATCAGTCACAAATCGCAGAGTGTCACAAATCGAAGAGTTCACAAATCGTATAATGCACATTTCGCAGAGGTGAGAGAAATTTGCCAGTGTGTTGTTTCCTTACTTTGTAACAAATCCTAGAACTCACAAAACCTGTATGTCACAATTCGCAGACTACAATTTTACATAAATCGCAGAATGCACATTTCGCAAGCTTCAAACACATTTCGAAGAAATCATCCTAGTTGCACATTTTGCAAACTGCAAAGAATAAGCCCAGATTTTTTCAACCAAATAAGCTATTTTGAATCCAAAATAAGCTGTTAATAAGTATAAAACTAACAAAATTACAAGTTGATCACCAAAATAACACATTTAAGCCACACAATAAGTCGAAAATAGGCTTAAACGATGATTTTTAAAAACAAAGAAACCCAAACAAAAAAAGCTCTAAATAAGCTGTTTTAATAAGCTAAAAACAACCACTAGACACTCCTTGGCTCTTGATACCACTTGTTAGGATATCAAATCATCACCATAAACACGTATAAATCATATAGAAAGAAAGAAAGAAAGGACAAAATATAGATAGATAGGAAAAAAAAGGGAAAATGTAAATGGTTACTTGTTAGAAATAAGATAAGCAACACCCTTCACCTTGTATGGTAAAGGGTATTTATAGTACAAAGGAAGATAAGACCCTAAATGGGTCGTTTGGCTTTATCTTGGGCCGAACCTAATACAAATGGGCTTTAAGCCCGACACCTAGGCCCAATTAGCTTAAATGAATTCCCTAAAACTACATTTTCCTATACAAGGCTCGGGAATAATAATGACCACCACTTTACATAAAAACACGGCTAACATGATTTAGAATAGAAATGCACTTAAGCAAGAAATTGACTCACTTAAACAGACTCTTTCTAAACAAGTAAAGGAAAAGGAATCGTTATTGCAAACATTTACTGTTTTCAAAAAGGAATCCAAAGAAAAATACAATAAATACATGGACAAAGAAATTAATTTAGAAAAGAAAATAAAGAAACTGGATAATATTGTCTATAAAGTGGGTCAATCTGCGCAAACAGTGCACATTCTAACGAAACCATAAGTTTTTTATGATGATACTCACAAACAAGCTCTTGGTTATCAAAATCCGTTTTATCTTAAGAAAGCTTAGCGGATTAAGCCAACGTTGTATGATGGGATTGTAATATCTAAGAAACATGATGTAATTTTTGTGGTTGATGAAGAAGAGACTTTGATTTTAAAGGAAGAGAGTCGATCAAAAATGCTTTCAAAACAAAATGATCCAATTTCAAAAGAAAAGAAAATTAATATTTCTCCAATTAATTATAAAGAGTTGAATAAATTTTCTGAAGATTTTGGAAAATGTTTTGTTCCACGAATGCATTTGTCTGCAGAACAAGCTTTCTGGTTACCTCTTTCAAACCCTAAGTCTGAACAACCTAATGTTACTCAAACATGAGTTGAAATAGAGGTTCCTAAAGAACTTCCAAAGGTAAGTTTGGTAAAAACAAGTTTTCAAAAGCTAAAAAATCACCTTTCCAGTTTTGACAAGGTGGTGAAAGTAAGAACCACACTTGATGCACAAACTGAGGGGTCATGGGGTTTTGAACATACCAAAAAAGGTTTTCAAAGAAGAAGTCATTCCATTTATAAATTCTTTATGAGCATCATTTAATGATTTTGAAAATGGTCTTCACAATGAACTTAATGAAGTAAAAACGGTGTTTAACCAAATGGAAGCTGCTATTAAACAGTGTTCTGTAGACAAGAAATATTTTGATATTCAACTTTCTCTTGATAATGATCGACTCTTGGACCATATTATCTGTCAAGATGTGATGAATATTGTAATGCATGTTGATTATGTACTTGTCAATGTGCTATCTACTAATAATAAATGTCTTGTGAATAATAATCTTGAAATTGACAGATTTAAGCAGGAAAATGATCACTTATTTGAACTTCTCTTATCTCAAGATATAGTTTATATTTTTGTAAATTCTCTTGCTTCACGCAATGATTGTCGTGAAATGCAACGGGGTTTTATTAATGAATATAATAAGAATCTAATGCTTAAAGCTGAGATTGCCAAAAAGGAACACATGGTTGAAAAGAAATTTTTTGATGAAGTTGTACTCAGCTGTTCACGACATGAAAATTGTATTGTTAATCTTGAACTTAAATTACAACATCAAAAGAGAGTTTTCTGAATAATAGATCTTTAAACAATCAAAATGCTCCCGAAATTCTGGAATTTTTCAAAATAAATGAATAGCAAGCTAAGCTAGATGCAAAAGATGTCTCAATTGCTAGTTTGAGGGAACATATTGAGAATTTAAAAGAAAAAAATGTGGTTGAAAAAGATGCCACACCGAATAAGGCCAAGGTTATTGCTCCAGGAATGTTTAAGCTTGATTTAGAACCTCTATCTCCTAAAGTATTGAAAAACAGGGATGCTCACATAGACTATATTAAGCACACTTAAAAAAATGCTGACATTCTTCGAGAATTAGTTGAACACGCTGGGGCTCTTAAACCTTTGGACAGTGATTTAGACCCTGCTTGTAAGTATGTTAAACGAATTTAGGAGGTGCTAGTTTATATTACAGTCACATGTCCTAGTTTTACAAAACCTAGTGAGATTTTGGTTGCGATCACACCATTAAACAAAAAACAAAAAAGTTAGGTTTGCCAAACCTGCCACATCATCAAGCAACACTCAGAAGCAGGTAGATTCTCATAAAACACAAGATTCTAACAAACATGTGTTGCCTTTTACAAGAATGAAGAGTTCTACTAGTGCTAGCAGATCACAGGCTTAAGGAAATACCAAGAACAATATGATCTCACAAACAACTAGTAGCAACATGAAGAATAAAGTAGAAGACCACTCTAAGGGCGTTAAATCTAATTCAAATAAAATGAATCGTGAGTGAACCTACCTGTAATGCGAATGTTAAGCATACAATGTTAAATGCGAATTCTAGATTAATTTATGTTAAATGTAATCAATGTATGTTTGTTGCAAATCATGATTTGTGTTTTCTTGAATTTGTTAATGATGTGAATGTGTGTTCTAAATCTAAATATGCTAAGAGTAGCAAAAGGAAGAAAACTTGGAAACGTACTGGTAAAGTATTCACTGATATTGGTTATAGGTGGAAACCTATAGGACGGACGTTCACTATAGCAGGAAATACGTGCCCTTTAACTAGGATCACCTCTACTAAAGTAGAGCCTCTTAAGAAAACCACTTGAAAATCAGTAAATACTCCTAATCCATAGATTAAGATACACCGTAGGAAAATCAAAGTTGCAAAATCGGTAGATTTGAGAAGTGAACCTAGTATCTTAGGTTCTAGGCCTTCTAACATCTTGAAACCCAACATACATTGGGGATCCAATGTGTCAAATTCTCCATCTTCTTCTCTTGTTAATTTCAGGTTGTCCAAATTGTTCTCTGGTATTTGCACTCTGGATGCCCCAAGCATATGTCAAGAAACCGTGCTTAACTCATCAACTTTGTTCACAAATTTTTGGGTACTGTCAGATTCAGTAATGATCAGATTTCAAAGATAATGGACTATGGTGACTATTAGATGGGCAATGTTATGATCTCTCAAGTTTACTATGTGGAAGGGTTAGGACACAACTTATTTTTTGTTGGCCAATTTTGTGACTCCGATCTTGAGGTAGCTTTTCATAAACACACATGCTACATTCGTGACTTAGAAGGTGTTGATTTACTCAAGGGATCAAGGGGATCAAATTTATACACCTTTTCTTTGGAAGATATGATGTTATTCTCTCTCATTTGTCTCTTGTCAAAAGCCTCAAAGACCAAGTCTTGATTATGGCATCAAAGGTTGTCACATTTAAACTTCAACTCTATCACTGCACTGGCTAAATAAGGACTGGTCCGCGGACTGCCCAAATTAAAGTTTTAGAAAGATCATTTATGTTCTGCCTGAGATCTAGGGAAAAGCAAGAAACACACCCATAAACCCAAAGCCGAGGACTCCATTCAAGAAAATTTCTATCTACTATACATGAACCTTTGGGGGCCAATGAGGATTCAAAGTATCAATGGGCAAAAATACATGTTGGTAATTTTTGACGATTACTCTCGGTTTACTTGGGTAAAATTTCTAAGATCAAAGGATGAAGTTGTAGAGTTCGTGATTAAATTTCTCAAAATGATTCAAGTTCGTCTCAATGTGACAGTCTGAAATATCAAAACAGATAATGGCATAGAGTTTGTCAATCAAACCCTAAGAGCTTACTATGAAGATGTCGGGATTTCACATCAAACATCCGTTGCTCTCTCTCCATAATAGAACGATGTTGTTGAAAGACGAAACCAAACTTTAGTGGAAGTTGCACAAACCATGTTGATATTCTCGAAGGCTCCGTTATTTCTATGGGAAGAGGTAGTTGCGATAGCTTGCTTATACAAAACCAATCCTTAATCCGCAAACGTCATAACAAAACCCCATATAAACTTCTCTACAACAGGTAACGCGACTTATCTTCATGTCTTTGGTGCTTTATGCTACCCCACCAATGATAGTGAAGATCTTGGCAAGTTAAAACCTAAAGCAAATATTAGAATCTTCATCGGTTATGCTCCTGCAAAGAAGGTTTATCGAATCTACAACAAGAGGACACAACTAATAATTGAAACTATTCACGTTGACTTTGATGAGCTGATAACAATGGCTTCTGAACAATTCAGTTTAGGACCCAGGCCTCATCTCTTGATTCTTGGAACAACCAGTTTAAGACTCGTGCCAAATCCTCCTTCTCCAACACAGTATGTACCACCAACTAAGAGGGACCAAGATATTTTGTTTCAACCAATGTTTGATGAGTATTGTAATCCTCCACCTAGTGTTGCTTCTCCAGTTCCTACAGTTGTTGCTCCAGATCCTGCTGATTCAACCGGTACACCTTCCTCAACTACAATTGATCAAGATACACCATCTCTAAGTACCTCTCAAACACCTTAAGAAAAATATTCTCCAGTTATTCCTTCTGGTGTTGAAGAACAGTTTCATGATATTGAAGTTGCACATTTAGATAATGATCCTTTCTTTGGTTTTCCAAAACTAGAACTAAATTCTAAAGAATCTTCTTCAAGGGATGTTATTCCAACTAATGTGCACTCAGTCTATCAACCACCTGTACATCTCAGAAAATGGACCAAGGATCACCCGCTGGATAATGTCATTGGAAATCCTTCTCGACTTGTCTCTACAAGACATCAACTATAAAACGAAGCCCTGTTTTGCTACTTCGGTACTTTCCTTACTTCCGTTGAACCAAAGAATTACAAAGAAGCTTTGAAAGAATCATGTTGGATTGAAGCAATGCAAGAATAACTTAATGAGTTCGAATGACTTAAAGTATATGAGCTTGTACCTCATCTGGATCGTGTCATGAAAATCAGTTTGAAGTGGATCTTCAAGGTTAAATTAGACGAACTGGGAGGTGCTTTGAAACACAAGGCAAGGTTGGTAGCAAGGGGATATCGTCAAGAAGAAGGCATCGACTTTGAAGAATCTTTTACACTGGTTGCTCGACTAGAGGCCATAAGAATCTTTATTACATATGCCGCTCACAAGAACATAATAGTCTATCAAATGGATGTCAAGACTGCATTCTTAAACAGTATACTTCGTGAAGAGGTCTACGTCAGTCAACCAGACGGGTTTGTAGATCAAGATAATCCGAACCATGTGTATATATAACAACCCGTAATTTTCCAGTATTTCATCAATGTAATATCTACTTATTATATTAAGTACTACTTTTTCACGGGAATAAAATTTTGTTTCATTTCATTACGTAACATAATTTATATTTCCAAAAGTAAACGAGCTCTCGCAATGACCTATGCCTATTCTATCTATGTTTACATCAAGTAAACATCATAACATGTCAAGGCAATGATCTATTATCTATTTTATCATATACGTTATCTATTTAACGCAGTAGTTTCACAACTTCAATACCAAAAGAGCTTTAACCGTTAACGTTATTGCCTAAACCCTAATTTTGGGTAATGTAAACATCCAAGATGAATGTACAATCAATAAAAGCACATGTACAAGTAATATAACATCTCATTTGAATATACTTTCCCTCTAAAATAATGTACAAGTCCTTTAAAGCTTAATGTACAAGTCATTAATGCACGATATCCAAAATAGCCATTTTACCTCTGTTTTCCTAAGAAATCTTGTACAATCTATTAAGTACAAGTTACAAACAAGTCATGCACTTCATTTACAAGCCATATTCATTCCCATTTCATGAAATTACAAGAAACTAAAGTCAAAAACCCTAAACCGAGCAAGTTTCTAAATCGTGACCTGTTTATTGGTTTTTATCCATTTTAAACCTAAACCAATACTCAAATAATTTGTAGATACATAATTTACAACTTTACAAAACATATTCCATCATTATATCACAAATGTACAAGAATTAAACCATGAAAACCCTAGTTCAAACCATAAAGTAACCCACGACCCATTTAACCAATTTCACCCATTTTAAACGCAAGCCACTAATTGAAATGTGTTATAAACTCTTAATACAAGTCTTACATTCCCTAATCTATCATTACTAATCCATTGTATATGAAAAATAAGCTAGAAAACCCTAACCCATGCCTATTGAACCCGCGTACACCTTTTTCTTTATTTGACCCATTTTAAACACTAATCATGCATACAAGCACCACAATTCCATCTCTTGGTGTTTAAATTGGCCACATCTCTTTCTTTTTCTCCAAACCAACCGCGGCACCACAAGGATGATCCACATCCTTCATGATAGTTTCTAGATTACATGACTCATTCCTTAGCACTCCCTAGATCCTCCACATCAATCTCTAGCTGCTCCACATGTCCAAGACTTGGTCTCTAAGGTTTCCTTTGCTCTAAGGGGATTTTGAGTATAAAAAGGGGACACCACCCTTCATTTCAACTCATCCCCCAATAAAATCAGAAAATTCCAAAAATATGTTTTCATGACATGTCTTCCGGAATCGATAATATTTACGGCTTTAGAAATGTCATTTAATAATGACATGGAGCTGTAAATAAAGTTCGATCAGAAGTTATAAATGTTTTCAAAACATGTCATTGGCTTGCAGTTATTTCGGACTGCAACTCGGTCTTAATCTTAAAGGCAAGTATTTCTTCAAAAAAAACTTGACTCTTAACGGGAATTTAGTTTCTCGGGCATGATCTACTTCATGATCATGCAAAGGCTTGTGTATACTTTGCTACACAACCTGAGTTTCTATTAAATAAGTGTACGTGTCAGTGTATTTATTTTTGAAAAATAAGAGAAATCATGTTTTTATTGGTGTTTTATTTCAAAACAAATCACTCATCTCAGTTTCTTATCAGAAAAGGATTTTAAAAGAATTTTCTTTCACTCAAATAATGTCTACAACTCTTTAAAGAGAAAACGGGACATTATTTGAGAGGGGAGAAATGTGCTAATAATTCTTTCAAAAGTCATCAAGGAATAAACGGGAAAAGGTTTTGAACTATAACGGATCATCATTTAAAGGGGAGTTAATGTAATCCTAACTCATATGGGCTTTAGATGTTATTTATTTCATCCTTTAAGGCTTAAAATGTAAATTGTGGTTCTTAGAAATGAAGTTAGCAATTATATGGACTTAAGTGACCATTTCTCTAAGTTACTAAAACCTTTAGTAAAGTATAAAAGGGAAATAGAAATAGTGGCAAACAACAAGGACTATTTCTATAATTGTGTGAAACTTTAACCGGTTAAACCCTTTCTCTAGCACATTTCGCATACACATTCCTTACAAAACTCAAAACATAAAATCTCTATCTCTCTCGACATATTCCGCACGATTCAAACCGAAATCACAAACTGTTTCTAAGCATCAAGGTACACATGTAACATGTCTCTAAACTCCTAAACATCATTCTGGTAAAAGGAATTGGATTAATTCTCTACATTTCACTCGAAAAACCTTAAAAAATCGAATTATGGTTCATAAAATAAAAGTTGAGTTTTAATCTAATTAGCGTTAGGGATTTTGCTCGTCTATAGATTATTAAGACTCGATTGTAACAGTTTTTAATGTCTCTAACTAGTTTGTAAGTTATAATGATTCTTGTGACCAAGAATCGTGTGAAACATGTTGCTCTGTTTGATTGGTTGTGGGTTTATGTTGTATTGCATGTTATAAGTATTCTTGTGCTTTTATTATGAGTTTATACGAATAGGAAACTCTTGGCTAAGATATTAGTGTTCATGTGTGTGTATTATGAAAGTTGTTAGAGTAGAATGTGTGTTTGTGTAGTCAATAGGCTTGTAAATGACTCTATGTCCCCTAAGAGTGTTTAACATGTATCCTAGTTGCTCTATTGCCTAAAAGATTTATGTTGTCCTAAGTCTTATGCTCGAAATCTTGATATAAGGCTCAAATGTTGTTTAATTGTTGATGAAAGTGTGTTATACTGTGTCTTTGATTGATGTTTGTTATCTGTGAAAAAAGGGATTGTGGTTTAGAATGTGATTAATAGTTTTGTTCACTTTGAATTCTGCGAAAGATGTTTATGTTTGTCTGTACGAAACATGTTTAGGATTAATTGTGCGAAACGATGTCAAACCTACTTCTGCAAAATATGTATTTTCTCCATGTGCGAAATAGGACAGGTGTAAATAATTGTGCGAAATTCATTTTTATGAAAAGAAACTCTGAAAGAAACTCTGCCTGAATTTTTTTAAAATCTGAGAAACATGACTGTGACAATCCATAACTTCAGGTCATTTTACTTCAATAAACTTAAAACTATTTACTTTGAACTTTTACGTGTTTACTTTTAATTATAACCGTTAAGGTAAATCGCATAAACCGGAAATCAACAATTAACGTAAACCGGCATTAAACAAATAAAAGATTCCGGCAAGCAAGTGTTTTATATAATTATTACAAGATTAATTATAACTTTTCATATTTTATTTTTTATATGTTACGTAAACGCTTTACGTTTCGTGTTATGAGCTTTCGTGCATACACGTAAACTATACCACCTTTACCAATAACCCACAATAATAATACCATTAATCAAAACTTAAAAATTTCTCTTGTGACACCCTGATTTTGGCAGGTTAGTTTACCTTTTATATATGGCTATGGTGTTCAATTGTATGTGATAAGTGTGTTGCTATGTGATGTATTATGTGTGCTAAGTGGTTTAAAGTATGTGATGAAATCATTTTGAGTGTATGGGCATCTCATATATAGTGTTTTGTGTTTGGTGATGAGTATTCTGATTATTGTTCATCGTTATAGAGATTAATGGAAAGTGAATATGTCGTAATTGCATGCAATGCTAACGTCAATATTTGGATTTATTGTGGATTAAGGCATTTAAGGAAAATTGTGGTTTCCCCCATATTGAAGGAGAGTTAAGTGAGTGAAATTTGGGTATTTATAGTGGTAGCATTCCTAAAAATAGAAAGTGAAATGGTGAAATGAAAGTTATTTTTAGAAAGTAGTTTTTAAGCAAAATGGTTTACCAAATTTACATAGGTTTTTATAAAAACTTAAGGTATTGAAGGTAAATATGTAATTAATGATTTAATAAATAAAATAAATAATAAATATATATATATATATGATATATAGTAATCGGCATTTATAAAGGAAAAAGGGGGGGGAAAGGAAAAAATTATAAAAGATGTATTATCTTTAGAGAGTTTTTGAGTTATACTAGAATTAATTAAGCAAAACTTATCCCCAAAGAAGCACCCAAACCTAAGCTTATTATCCTTCCCTAAACCCTTTTCCATCCAAAATTATGCAGCCAATAAACCCTTGGTGTCGACTTAAAACCCTAAGAACAAGGAACCATGAGTTTTGATCAAGGATTGTTGTTTAGGTGTTAGCATTCAAGGTAAGTATGTTCATCCTAGCTAGTTTATGATATTTATGTAACATAATTTATGATGGATCTAGGGTTTTCATAAAATACATAATATTAATGATATTTAATGATGCTAGAGTGATTAGGGCTTGATTAGGGTCCATGTTCAGCAATTGGTTTAGTTTAGATTAGCGTTAAATACTTGATTTAGGGTTGAGCACATTTTGGGTCTTGTTCAACGACTGAAATCTTAGACTGAAAAAAGCGTGTATTGATATGTTTCTTGAGTCTATGAATAAACCAAAAGAGTCTACTTTCTAGAAAATCTAGCTTTGAAAGTTTTTAAGGTCGGAAAGGCATTCAAATAACCTCTGCAACAAAAGTAGTCAAAACAGTAAATACGGGTCAGAATTAGGTCGTGTTTATGAGGGTGAAACCCTAATTTAAAAGTGTAATTAAGCTTAGCCCTTCTACAGTAGTTAAGTTCCATATGTCTATTGATAATCCTGTGAAAATTAGCCTCTGAAAGCATGTCTAAGTATGGTAGTTAGAGTGATACATTTTGGTGTGCAATCAGATCCGAATTAGGATAGTTTTGAAGTTTGATTTTCTTAGGAGTACTTGTGCATGTAAATGGCTTTTGGGAATCAAATGGTAGTTAGATAATACATAAAGGAACATAGATGATTTTTGGTATAATTTATAAAGGTCATCAAGTGAGGTTTAAGTTAGTCCAAGAACAACTCTAAAATTCTGTAGTTTTGTGAACATATTGTAGTTAACTAGTGTCAGAATGTGATAATGAGATGGGTTAATGTTGGGGGGGCACGGTGTCCGGGTGACCCCATGAATGGTTAACTAAACCCTTATACATCCATCATATGTGTGTTACATGGACTAGAGCTTTTAGCTTGGTCGCGTGTAACCGTGTTTATTTATTTGTATAGTTGCGTGTTGAGATTTGGAAGCTGCGTTTGAGCATTCAGGTAAGTTTCATAGCCCCTCTTTTCTTATGTTTTATTGGGGTGGAAATGATGCAAGTATTTTGGAAAATGTTTTTTAAGTTTACTGTGATTATATGAGATTTTTATTTAGGCAATGGGCATTTAAGTGGTTTATTAATGTTATTTGTAGATGTGGTGATTTATCCGTAAATGTTCCAATTGGAGGTAGCGATGCGACCCTTTATAGTTTATTTTAAGTTCCAATTGGAGGGTAGTGCTTCTACCCATTTCTGTGTGTTCCGATCGGAGGGTAACGGGGTTACCCATGACTGTATGATGTGGATCGTGGGCACGTTCCGTCCCAATTGTGGTTGTTTGGTATGATTGCATGTTAGCTTGTATAGTAGCTAGCTTAATTGTCCTGCCATGTTTTATTAATCACAGTAATTTATTTTAAAGTTGGATTGTGTGTCGTAAACCTATGACTCTCACCAACCTTTGTGTTGACGTTTTAAGCATCATTTTCAGGTAACCATCTTGAGGATGTTGAAGTTAGGAAGAGTGGCTAGTGAGACCGTAGGCTTGCATGCGGAGTCATTCTCCTAGAGATTTTATTTAAGTCATTTGAATTGTTTGATACTTGGTTGTTATTTGATTGTTTAGACCCTTGGATTTATGTTTCCTTGCGGTATGACTTTGCTATCGTAATGCAAGACTCCTTTATCTTGTGTTAGATATTGTCATGACACATTGTGTCTCATTTATTTATCTATTTCATTTAGTTCTCTCTATCGTTGACACCATTGTGTTGTAATGATATCCATGATGTTACGCCTCGTGTTTTCGCCTAGGCGGGGTGTGACAGATTGGTATCAAAGCCTTTGGTTATAGATAAGTAGGTGGTTGAGCCTAGACTATAACCTGTAGGGGTTCCCTTTATGTAGATGCATTTAGGGCTTAAGTGTTTAATGCTATAACTGCTATGCTTCTCGGCTATATTGCATAGCTTATATTTTTCGTATTTTGCTAAGTTGTCATTTTAGTTATTTTGTCTACCATTATCTGATATGATATGTATTACTTTCTTAGTATTTTAGCTATGTTTTCCCCCACCTGTAATACGTCTCGTTGGGGAATTGTTTTCCTAACTGGACTTAAGCGTTATAAGGAGCCTCTTGTAGAACCGAAGGAGATAGGATAGTTGATCGTTTGTCGGATGCGCGTAATAGGGCTGGACGTGCAGACTCGGATGATTCTTTCGGAGGCAAAGTCAAACCCAAGCGAGGCTCAACATAAGTTTATCCCGTCCTTTACCTCGTCATGTTGTTTATTATTAATTTTCTTTCGGATATTTCGTATTTTGGGAGTCGTTGCGAGACTTTTGTTCCTTTATGTCGTTTCGATTTTATTTTGATATAAGTAAGTAGTTATTTAAATGGAGCATCTTTTATGTGTTAAGATAAGAGTGGTTTAAGATGTGCAATGTGGTATATGTGCTTAGATGTGAATTATGATTGAAATGGGTAATCTTGGAAGTAAGTACACGTGTGAAAGGAGGCACTTATAATTATGGTGGCCAACATAAAATAAAGGCTCACACACGTTAGACTTTTACCATGAATGAATTTGTTTGTGTTTGGTTTGTGAGGTGGTAGTGTAACATGTTTTTTATATGTGTACTCATTATAAAGAATGGTGTTCATGGTAGAGAATTTTTCTCTTACCCTAATTGGTGGATATGTAAGTTGAGTTGTAATAGATATTAAGTTTCTCCTTCTATCTAATATTAGCGTATACCTAGGTATTGCTATTATAGAGGTTGTTTCGTGTTGCATCGTATTGTTTTTCGGAATTTCCTTAGTCTAAGCTTAACGTCCCTCAACATACTTTGTTAGTAAGGATACCTATTCTTTTCCTATCGCCGTCCGCGATTTATTTTGGTTGTTCGAATCTGCTCTTTCGTATACAGGCGCAGTTTTTGTTAGTTCTTTCGTTTCATTGATTACTCGTATGAGATCAAAGGTTTCTTTAAGCAAAAAACTAATTGTTCCTAACATATTAGTTTGGATCATTACTCCCTTGGTTTCCGTAAACCCGTTGTCGACGTGTGTATCGATGCATTTAGATTTGCTTCTTGATCAGTTATTCTGGATAAGATCATTACGTTTTCCCTTTGGGTAACGTAACGACTTGCATGATTTTTCTTAAAAAAAAAAAAAAAAAAAAAAAAAAAAAAAAAAAACGAGTTCGTTTGAGTTATTATGAGTATAAGGTTCCGGTTATTTTCTTTCGTTATATCAAAACATTAGAATTGTGTAAGGGTCCTGTACGGTGTTTTTAACGATCCCCTGTTGGTATTATGGTGTCCTTTGTTTGAGTAACATATTTTATAATTGATGTCTAATTATAAAAACCCTTTTGAAGTATTGTGTTGGTGTTTGGAGAAAACTGTGTATAAAATGATCTTTGTAAATAGATTTTTATTTTATTATAAAAAGCAGGTTTAAAGTGATTCATAGTGGTAAGGTACGATACACCATTAGATAACCATCTCTAGATTTTTATGACAACCAGAATGAATTTATTTTTCAAAGATAACATTAAGACAAATTCATTATTAATTAAAAAATGATATTTTCTACTTAAATGACCTTTCTTAATTTAAATTGATTTTAAATAAAAACATATTTCTTTTGTCTTTCGAGTAAATCTCATCACCCTTTTCTTGGCCATATCATCTTTCTTAATAACATTCTTCAAAGGAATATATACTCGTGTACCTTCCATATTTACTTCTCAAACTAAAACCCAATCATGAATACGAACCTGTTTACCCAACATGTATTAGGGTTTCATCCTTCTCAATATCTTCTTTTAACACAATACTCGTCCACAACATGCTCCTCTAATTTAAATTCAGACAAATATGAACAAACCCTATTTAAACGAAAAGAGATCTGATAACAGGCCCTCCAAACCCTTCTTCGCCATCAGTAAGTGGATCCCATGAACATAATCAATAAAAGATCGAATCCACGCCCATATGATTAAGACGAATAATTAACAGCAGTAAAAGAAACCCATTAATGGTAACAATAATTCACAATCGTATTGCATACCATAAGAGGTAGAGTGCACGATCATAAAGATTGTTATAGCAATTAATCTTCAAAACCTTCTGTTTTGAGAGGATGCTTTCAAACACTTCATCTTCTTGATCTTTCAGCCTGTATGAATATCTTTTGAAGAAGTTGTTGATCCCAAACCTAGATTGATTCCTTAGCTTGTAAAGAGTATGTTACCTTGGATAAATCCAAAATAACAATAGTAGAAACTTTGTGTGTATACTAAAGAGTATGCGGAATCTACTCTTTAATACTCTGAAGAAAACTAATGTAACAATGATTATATATGAACAATGATATAACCAAAAAGCTCCAATATTATCAAGATTAATAATACGAGTACTCTGTGTAGTACCAGGGTTTACAACCTTGAAGCTATTACAATGAGATGCTGTGTAGGTATGTGTATGATAATGAGATGAATGAGATTATAAACTAGATGCCCTAGGATCTCCTTTTATACACCAAGGAGTCCTAATGAGCTTACAATACTTTCCTAAATATTTAGTCAAATATATTAAATATAATGACTAAGTATTTAATACTTTCCTAAGTATTTAGTCAAATTCTCAATCAGCATTAATCTCTTCAATCATCATTAACTTCAGTCTTCTGTTTGACTAATCATCATTAACTTTAGTCAATTAGCATTAAGTTATGCCTAACAGCATTAACTTGTACTAACAGCATTAACTTTTTCACCAGCAGCAGTAATCTTGAACCAGCAGTAGTAACTTTATAACCAGCAGTCTTAAGTCCTTCAACAGTCTTAAGTTAGTACTGGCAGTACTAACTTACTCTAGCAGTACTAACTGGTTAATACTGGCAGTTGTAACTTGTGAGCAGTACTAACTTTTGACTTAGCAGTACTAAGTGCACTGAGTTTAATTCCCAACAATCCTCCCCTAAACTTGTGATTTACCTTCAAATCATCAAGTTTCTTGAATTAAACCTTCTGTTTTGAGAGGATGCTTTCAAACACTTCATCTTCTTGATCTTTCAGCCTGTATGAATATCTTTTGAAGAAGTTCTTGAATTAAACCTTCTGCTCTGGAAATCCTCTGCCTTTCATCATTATCTTTTGTCTTTGCTGCACTCCTGCCTCCCCTGAGTCTGTGCATCCATCTGAACCAAAGTGATCTTCATCAATTTGAGCATTGTTCCTCCCCTGTTTGGAAGGATCCTCCAAATCATCTTCTTATGGGAACCCAAGCCATCACAGACTTGAATCTTCCTTGTGCATCAATGTAATCAAATCTTTTCAAAGTGACTGATGCACTATTGTTTTTGGATACATGATCTATCACTCTGTTCTTTGGCATCCAGACCCAACATGCTGAAGCTTTAACAGTATTAAATCTATTCCTCTTGACAGCATTATGTGCATCCTTTGGCTTAGCAGTATTAACTGCTTTTATTCCAGACCTCATCAAAACAGCTTGTGGAATCATATTTCTTCTTGGATTGGAGTGATCACCTTGTAGGATTCGTCCTAACAACATTAACCACTGCCTTTGGTCTAGCAGTATTAACTTGTCTTGAGCAACAACAACAAATAGCATTAAGATAACTTTGTCTGGCAGTATTAAGTGAAATTGGGCCAGACCTAGTTAATATTTTTCTTAGAACCATGTGTGTTTTTTCTTGGAGAATTTTGATTGTTCACCCTCCTTGTATTTTTCCACACTGGTTTTTCCTTCCTTTGACCATTTAGCTGTCTCTTTTGTTTACATGTATACTGGAGATGATCAAAACTTCCACAAACATAACAGGCTTTATTGTGCATCACAAAATCATTTCCTAGTTGTTGGGACTTCAGATTATTCCAATTTCTTTGGTTTCCCCTAGGACCTTTTGATCTGTACATCTCAGCATACCTAACTGTTTTCCTAACTGATTTTTCTTGTTGTTTTGGTCTAACAACATCAACTTTAGGAATAGTAGGAACAACAATTTTCTTTTCTACCACAACAGGAGACTCAACTTCATCCTCATTATCAAAAACCCATTCTTCAATCAAAGGAGCATCAGAATTTTTCTTAGCTTTATTTGAAGAATTTTCACAAACACTTTTATTGGCCCTTAATCTATAGCCTTCAAACTCAGGTTGTTGAAACTCCTCAAGACCAAAATAAGATAGATCAAGCTTATTAGGTCTATTATAAATTAAAGGATGAGGTAGAGGAACTGCACTATACCCCAAACCCTTTTTACTTTTGTTAGTTATCTGACTTCCTAACAATGATCTAAGTCTTTTGAGGCCTTATCAAATTTCTCAATTTTAAAATCAATGTCATCTTTTTCTTGCTTAACATTTTCAATCTTACTTTTAAGCACATTTATTTCATAGTCTTTACAAGCTACATCTCTTTTAAGAACTGCAACTTCTTCACTAAAAAGAACCTCATTCTTCCTATATGTGATTAGTTGAGCTTCTACTGTTGCAGTCCTCTTTTATAAGTGATTGCCTTAAATTCAGTTTCATGTTTTCTATCAACCAAATCATCATACTGTTTCTTTAAAGTTTCATAGTTTTTCAGACATGATTTAGTACAAGGTTTATCATTGTGTACCTCTGAGTCTGAAAAGGCCATCTCTTCCTTGTGAGTAAAGGTTCTTCTTGATAGTTTCTTCTAGAAGTCAAAGTTCAGAATCACCCCTCTCTGACACCAATTGTGAAGACCTAAAACACGTGATAGGTTCTTTGATCATTTAAGCTCCTGTTTGTTTAGAACATGATTTAGGATGAATTAATAACAAAGGCGGAATATTCAAAACATTACAATCATTGTTTACTCATACAAGTTTTTAACATCATCATCCACCTAAGATACATGACTACTACAACCCCAACTTACCTGATCAATGTAAGACGTGTTACAAATATCAACAAACTGTAACAGGAATCATAAGATTCATGAGGCAACAAACCACCATGCAAGAATCTATCTCTTTGTGGATGTGTAAACACACACACATAAACACTTTTACACCTTTGAGCACCACAATACACTTTTTGGCACACTTAAAACCTATGTCTATGATCTCTTTATATAGGGAGAGATCATGACTTACAAAGGAAACACAATACAATTAGGAAACTATTAAATAGCATTAATCAACATTAATTCTTTCCTATCAACAATTAATAGCATTAATAACTTGTCTTTATCCTTTTAAGCAAGTCATCAATGTTGTTCTTATTTCCTTCTTTAAGAAGATCTTCTGAAATCTTACATCTTTTGAAGAATTCCTCCTTTGTCTTTTAAGTCCTTCTTGTTTCATTCTTGTTTTGTCTTATCAACTCAAATATATTTCCCAACATAATTCAGTAGTTAGGAGTCTTTGTAATTTACTTTTTTCTTAGTCCAAAGTCTGTCTAGGTCCTTAAGTCAAATTTTCAGTTTTAAAATAGATTTTTTATTTTTAAATTTCAGCTACTTAAAAGTGTTTTTAGATTGTGAATTTTTTAGCATAAGCTCATTAGGGGTTAGTCTCCATCTATTTTTACTTGTTTTTCATTTTGGAGCTTATTTTCTTGCTTATTTTTAGGCCTGCTTATGCCAGTCTGTCTTTTAGAAAAAACCAAAAAAAATAGCAATCTTTGTGTCTTGCACTTTTCATAAGCTCTTTTAGTAGCTCATTTGATTTTCAAACTTTTTTTTTTTGCTCTTTTAGATAGCCCATAAGCCAATCTTTAAGCTAGTACAAGCCCCATTCCCATAAGGATCCTCTAAGGGCTTAAAAATTAAGCCCAAAGAGTTCCCCTTAGGCTGTTTGATTATTAGATTTTGGCTTATAGCTTATTTGCTTTTTCTGCCCTTTGCTGCTTAATTTACTTACTTATTTTTTGTTTAAATCTGCTTATTAGGTGTATATTGTCTGTTTTTGCTTTATTTTCATTTTTAAACTTGCCTTATTGGTTATAAATAAGCCCAAAACAGTTTTACCATTTAGGTCTTTTAAGTTAGTTAAGGTTTCTGTCAACTTTTTAGCTTATTTTTGTGCTTATTTGTGGTTTCTAAAAAAAATCTTTTCAAAAGTTGCTTATTTAAAAAGTTCTAGAATTTTTTTTGCAAAACAAAAACATTGGGAGTTTGGAAGTCTAAGGTGAGCACATGACTCAAACCCTGGACCTCAACAAACTCTACAAACGTTTTTAACACCACACACACAAACCACTCCTGCCCGTGGGTCTTTTCTGTCATCCATTGCACACATAATTGTTTTATCCTCTTTTAGCCCTTTTTAGCTTATAAGCCTTTTCGGCTTTTTCCCAGCTTATTCAAATAAGCTGGCAACACCATTTTATTTTTCATAGATTCTACTTTGTTTAAACTACTTTCCATAATTTTTTCAGATTTTTCTCATTATGTTTACTATTTTTAATTAATTTTTCTTTTTAAAACAGTTTTTAATTCATAAAAATTATTAAAAAGTCAAAAAAATATAATTCTTTTTTAGAAAATTTTCTTTTATCATTTAGGACTTAGGAAAATTAAATTTGCATTCATAGAGTTAAAATTTCATAATTTGTATTTTTAAAGAACGGGATTTGAGTCCCGTTCTCGTTTTTAGGTTTAAATCATTTTTACTTCGTTTTTTTGAGGTTTTTACATTTAATCATCTTTGCGTTTTAATAGTAGAATTAGTACTCCAATCCAAAAATCTTAATCCATTCAAAACGCGCGATCACAAACGTTCTCGATTTTCAATTCACACCTCGTTGGGAAACGACCCGGTGGATTTTTGATTTTCCTTTGGTCAAAAGGAATTTCTTTGAGTCTTTTGGAATACGTATATACTATAATTGAATTATAATTATTGTTTTTCCTTATCTATATATATTATTTATATATACTAAAGGTTAAATCTTTGGTTATCATTTTGGCGCCATTGCCGGGGAGGTGTGTGCGATTTTCGTGTTCCGTTTGAAGATTAGTGTTTGATTTTGTGAATATTTTTATAAAAAAATCCAAAAATATTTTATTTTTCAAAATTTTGTGAATATCAAGTAATCAACAACACCAAATAAGTTCCCAATTAAAAGATTTAAAACTTGCCTTTATGTCAATTGTCAAGTATGGCTCGCCTTTAGAAGTTTAACAAACTTTAAGAGGGGTATAAGGAGGGTTGTTCCGAGGAACTACGACCCGAAAGGAGAAGGTTTTTAATAGCTTCGCGCTTTTCCGCTCCTCCGCTCCTTTGTTCGTTTTTCTTTTAGAGAGCTACCGTGAAGCAAGTTGATTATCGGTTTAAGTTATTCAATCTCATTTTGTCCGTTAATAAAATATGTTGCTTAAAAAACTCGAAAATCCAAAAATATTCTCCGTAACCTCAAACTCCGTTTAATTCTTTCTCTTATCCTCTAATTTGTTTAATTCTAACGACGTCATTCGAACAAGGCGAGTGTATGGGGTGTGGACAACCGTGTATTGGCTTTTATTGTTATCCATGTACGTGCCAGCAGTGTGGTTTCAGTCTTAGTAATGGAACTTGTATAAACTTACTTTTGGAGACGAAAACCAGTCACGTTGTAGCGAGTGTGGAAAAAAGCCCGATAAAATGGTGGATTTTTGTTGTTTTGCAATTCAAGAGCTAGAATTCACATCCGCTTATGATCCAAATCCGAATTCGTACAATAATTCTCCGAATTTTTCCGACTACACTCTACAACCCCAGTACATACCGTATTTTGTGAGTTTATGTAGGAACGAATGCTCACTATGGATACGATTGTATTTCGTCTCAGTCCCGTTGAGTCTACAAATCGACCCGGAATCAAATCAAAACTTTGATTATTTTCCACAAACTTCACCTAATTTTCAACAATATATTTGTTGTATCCGCTGTAGGGGCCCGCATGAGACTTTTCAATGTGATCAATTGATCTTCGATGAGCCTTATTGTGAAAACTGCAAGGGTCGTCATATGACTTTTCAATGTCAATCCGATTAATTTATTACGAATAATCTGTGTTAATGATTCTAAAATATTCCGGGTTTTTTGACCAAATTAAACCCCCGCAATTTCCCGTCATTCATCAACCTCCTTAAAATAATATCCAGATATGGAGGATCTGAAGCAGCAGTATTTAGATGAAATGAAAACTTTAATTAATGGAAAGGATTATCGTAATGGGAGGATTGATATTGAGATTAAGATAAATGAGCTTAAGGGAAATTTCAATGAAATGAGTATTGAAATTAATAAAAAGAAAAAGCTTCAAACACTAAAGCAGGTGGCTAATCTTAGTACTTATCCTTCGCGACATTTCAACTCTTTTTGTTATGACGATGATGATGACGAGGAATATACTATTGCAATCACACCCAAGGAGCCCGTTGACTCTCTCATAATGGAGGATGAGCATCTTGACACTATTCCGGAAACGGAATCGGACGAATTCATAAAGTCTAGTGTTGAGAACCTTGTCCCAACCCCAAGTGAGTCCGAGGATTTCTCCGATATCAAAAGTGAGTGTGATGTGCCCGATTGTGATGATTCTCAAACGACAAATTTTTCAACGTTTTCCAATCCTCTCTTCGATGATTCTACCTTCTAGAATGACGAGTCAAGTCAAAGGAGGATTATGCACGAAATGTTTTAAAACTTATTCGAACCCTCTTTTTGATCTTGACAAGGAAATCATTTCTAGTGAGTTTAATCCGATTCATAATGAAGACCTCGATTCTACGCCGAAAGATGTTCGTTTTGATGCCGAGTCTTATCTTCTTGAATCATTAGTCAATCATGATACCTTGATGGCTTCCCCTCCCAAGATTGATTTTCTTCTTGATGAGTTCGCTGGTGAACTCACTCGTCTCCAATCAATTCCACCAGGAATTGATAATATCAACCTTGATCCAGAGGGTGATATTTTGTTTTTGGAAAGTTTGCTTTACGATAACTCTTCTCCCCGACCACCGAAAGCTTTTCAAGACAATTCTAAATACATCATCAAGTCTCTCCCACATTTCCTATCCCGTTAAGATAGTGACGTCCTCTTAGGGAAAGATCGAATATTTTCCCGGTCTGGATGACTTAATACACTCGGTATTGAGAGTGATGATTTTGACTCTGAAGGTGACAATGAATCTACTTCCCGTTCATATTTCGAATCATTTCATGTTGATTATCCTAGATTCGGAGATTCAACCATTGATGAGTGGAAGACACCCCGTTGATGTGCCTAATATTTAGCCTACCCATCCCACTCCTTCTTATGATTTCGACTTCAAATCCTGCCACATAATGAATCTCAGGTCCATCCTTGATATTTCTTCACCTTACTGGAGATAGAAACAAGATTTATGAATACCTAGGATATAACATTGAAGTCAAATCCACGAGATTTCTTGCTACTCTTTCCCCCGTGATTATTAATTTACTTTCGATTTCATCCAAAATGATGACAAAGTTTTCAAATACAGTGTTTCTTAAGCTTCAAAGGAGAAATCTCCTCCTTCTTCATCACATCGGGCCTTTAAAGCTTCCAAGCTTTTTCATCATAAAAACCCGATGTTGATTCAATAAAGACAACACTCCTAATTTGGGTGTTCGTCATCCCCCAAATCTATCCGCCATTGACAAAGCATCAAGTATGAGGGATCGGGTCAAGCTAAGTGACCTAAAACAAGCGTTTCGTGGGTGGCAACCCGATTGTATATCCTATCATAATCGTAGTAGTAGTATGGTAGTTATGTAGTAATGAATAAGTGTTTTGTTGTGTGATGAGGCTTGGCTCTTCCATTTTCCATGCTTTGTTTTTTGTATTATTGTATGTCTAGGATTTCCTGGATTTTTGAAGCCTTTCGTGCTCTCGGTTTTTCGTTCACTAGAGATTCACATCCTCAGCTTCATTTTGGGAATCTGATATCCAAATCTTATCGACTAACGTTTATCTTTAAGCATACTTAATAGACGGTTTAGGATTTACGTAGAAACCCTTCTAAAAACATAGAGGACAATGTTTAGTTCTATAATCCCGTTTTTACCACCAAAATTCCAAAAAAATGAAAAAATTTTCAAAAATAAAATAAGTTTTTTATCACAATTTTGACTTTCCTGCTGGGTAGAATAAGAATAAATTTTGACTTCGAATCGTGCGTTTTGATCTCGTAGCTGTTCCTTAACTTTTATACTAAGCGTTTCGCGTACATGTCTTCGCGAAGAACAAAAATGATAAGTTAGTTAAGACTTAATGCTAAACAAAGATTAGTTGAGAAATCTATAAGAGCTCATGTGATTTAATTTATGGCTTATTTCTCTCCATAACTTCTAACATGACTATAAAACATTCTCTTTCAAAATTAACTTAAACAATAATTTTATTTGGAAGTATGGATGATATCAATAAAATTAGTTCAAATTTACACTTAAATTATCTAAAAAGAAATTTTCTCTAAATTGTTGTAATAAAAAGTGTAATGAAAAAAAAATGAAAAAAGAATGATGAGTAAATAATTATAAACTGTGGGCTGATAAAAGTTTGTTGCATCTTGCCGGCTCACAACCGATGTTACAGCCTTCTAAAGAAAGCCCATAGTAAGAATAATAATCCAATACTGATAAAAGTTTGTTGCATCTTGCCGGCTCACAACCGATGTTGTAGCCTTCTAAAAGGTCAAAGATTTCATTAGTTTAATGGATGTGTAATTAATGCTAAGTGTAATAAATGTGATTTAATAAATATAGGGAAAATCTCTTTTTCTTGAATTTAAATATGCTTTTGAACTAAGGCTATTTCATTTTAAGTTTTTCTAAATAAGCTATTTATATACGGGAAACCTAAGAGTCTTTGAAACCGAAGGTCCGTGAGTCAGGATACTAGTCTCTGTGGGGTGTCAAAAGCCTGGTCACTTAGCCGCAAGGTTGGGATGCCGAGACGAAAGTCGCTACATGGGATGATCTCGCCTTCAAACTCATTATTCTCGGGTGGAACGTGAAGCATAGAGTTTTGCAAAATGTTGATCCATGTTTAAATTCGAAATGGCACATTCACCTAATATATAATAATTGTCAAGAGCGAAAAGTTCACAAGTTATAAATATGAGTAGTGTTAGCATCTTAACTTATATTTGACGGTGATTTCGTTTAAGCTGGTTTTGTGAATAAGTGAAAAGTTGGAACGATGATTTATTATCCTTTTGGGGCATTTAGGATTGAAATGTTTTTCTAGATCTATGATCCCTAAAAGTTATAAAATAACGAAAGTCAAACATGTTAGTTAGTTGAGAAAAAGAAAAAGGAAAAATACAAAAATATTATGTAGTTTAGTGAAATAAAAAAAAATGGGTCAAGACCGGGGCGTTCTAAAACTAATGATCCTTTAAAAGTCCCCTGATGAAACACATAGCTACTTTTCGAGGTAATTAGTCGAGGGGGATTGAGATTCTTAGTTTTCTTAAGTGTTTACTTGTAGCATTGCGTGAGGACACGGCAATAGTTTAGTATGGGGGATTGTGGTATGCGCCTAAATACACATACCTTTGACCTTTAAAAACCAGACTTAAATGACCAAAAACATACCAAAAATACATTGTATTTGTATGCTTTCACTTATATTGTGCAGGAAACGAATATCCAAAAAAAGGACAAAAAACGAAGCCAAAAACGACAAAAACGAGCACGAAATGGAAGAGCGTGAAAAAGACAAAGTCAAATCAAAGCCAAAGTCTAAAAAAATCAAAGTCAAAGTCAACCATGCAAAGTCAAAGGTCAATGCCGAAGCCGTAACCGAAGAAATTCTTAATGGGCCACCCTTCCCTACTAATGTGGTCGGGGTAAGACCCATAAGGATTAATGTCAAAGACTTATACAATGAAAAGGGCCAAAATCTTTTAATTATATACGGCCCAAATCCTATGTATAAGCCCAATTTGTACATAACAGAGTTAAGTCCTATAACCCTTAACCCTAACTGTCATTGGTCCCTAAAAAGGACTAACCTCGCAACACATAAATATAACCTCAAGGTCTTTCCTGCCAAGTCCATAAAACTTTTTATCATCACAAGGACTAAGGTTGCAATACCCTATATCAAACAGAAGGGCCAAATGTGTCAATTTCCAAAACCTTTACCCTGCTAATACCAAAAACTCCTTTTCCCGCCAAACACGTTTGGCACTATTCATCATCTTATCCCCTGTCACTCTCTACCTCGATACACCCCTCACCACCAAACAAAAACATCACCTTCCCTACCCCACATGGGCAATTGCCACCTTGGCAATCCCCTTGAACACCATTAGACAAAACGAATGAAGGGACAAGATTTAAGAACTTGGGCACAAAGAAAAATGGAAAGTTGAGATTGGATTTTTGATCTCTCTCATACAAGAAACACAACTCTTGAAGCTCTCACAAAAGAAACACAAGACTAGAAGAGCTTTTAGTATAAATAGGCTAGTGTAGCTTATTTTTCTATTTTGTCGAATTGTTAAGTCCATCATTTGTATTAACAATTTGTACCATTTTAAATACTGCATTTTTATTTACCTGTCATTTAATTATCTGTCTTTTAAATACTTGCACTGTACCTTTACTTAAGTTAATGAAATTTGTTGTTTTTCTTTAATTATTTTCATTTAAGCTTACTTGTCATTTAAATACTATTTATAAGCCTTTGTATACAGCTTTTGAGTCATTACAAAACTTATTTGAAAAGCTTGTTCTCTTTCTGATCAAAAAAATCAAAAAAAATCACAAAAAACGTAAACAGTCAAAAAAGGCCAAAAGAGCAAGTTATATCTTGATGGCCTTTGGTCAGCTTCTTTTGGTGAAGCATATACGGTTGGTTATAAGCTGTTTAAAGAGCAGTATATCTTGCCCAAACTTGGACTCATGTATTCACTTTTATATAATTTAGGCATATTACTGTTCATATAGCATATTGTTCTGCTTATTCCTGCTTTTTTTTGCTTATTACTGTCTTTATGCTTCATTTTGTCCTATTAATGCATTTATGTCATTTATTTTTAGTTTTTACTTGAATCGTCTTATTTGCCTTTATAACTCTTAATCTTATTTGCTTATTTAACGGTTTATTTAGTTGTTGGAATCTTCCCTAATTTTTGCTTATCTTTGTTTGTACTAATCTGAGTTAAAATTCCTTTGCTTAATCTTTGTTACACAACACCTGGTAAAGACTTCTCAAATCCGTTTATGGTTGACAATTTACCAAAAATTGTATGGTTCTCAACTCACCTTGCTTCACTGTAAAGAGTTGGCTAGTCCAGGATCAAACAGTTCCTGGTAAAGACAAATCAAATCTGTTGATAGCTGATAGTTTGCTAAAAACTATATGGTTATCAATGCACCATGTTATGGCAATGAAGCATTGACTAGTCCAAAAGCAAACGGTTTTTGGTAAAGACAAATCAAATCCGTTGATAGTTGATAGTTTACTTAAAACTATAAGGTTCTCAATTCACCTTGTTGTTTACAATGAAGAATTGGCTATCCCAGAGCAAACGGCTACTGGTAAAGGAACATCAAATCCGTTAATGGCTGGTGGTTTGCCAAAAACTACAAAGCCAACTTAGTTGGATTGTTGCAGAAAAGATGTAGCTGTGTTGCAGACAAACTGAGAAGACAAGGATTGTAAGCTGCTAAGTGATCAAGATAACGGTACAAGTGTTCAATATTATCAAAAGTGAAGATCCAAGAATGATACAGAAAGGATCAAAGGTACTTAAGTTTATCTCAGATTGAGTCAAAGATTTGACAGAGTGTTTGAATACATCCTTCATGAAATTCAAGATATCTACATCAGAGAAACATGAAGTTAAACAAGTTCAACAAACATGTTTAGGGGAGGATTGTTGGGAATTATGCTTTCCTGACTTAGTACCGCTAGTTGTAGTAGAAAGTACCGACAGTTATAGTTAGTACTGTTAGTATTAGTTTGTACCGCCAGTATAAAATAGTTAGTACCGTTTAAGAGATATGCATGAGATATTATAGGAAAAGATATGCATTATCTTCTACGCGTTTTGTAAGTCTGTTAGGGTTTATCCTTGGTGTATAAAAGGAAGCCTACGACATTAGAGAATATATCTCTCACCACATCTCTCAATCTCATAGTTAGTAATCTGTAATCATTTTAGCAGATTAATACAAAAGTTTAGTTATTAATATTCATTGTTCTTCTTAGCATTATAAGTTAGTTTCCGCATAACTTATAGTGTTCATAGTCATTGTTTCTCCTGTAGTTAGTGTGGAACTATCCATATTGGCTACAACCCTTAACAGGCTAGAAAGATCTATATTGAATTGGGATCTACAAGTGGTATCAGAGCCAATAGAGAAACTCTGAGTAAGAAGAACTAAAACCCTCCAGTTATAAACCTCTACCTTACAAATCTATTCAATGGCTGGATCAGATGATGAGATTCCACCACCACCACCACCACAAACACAAACACCAACACCAACACAACAAGCCCCTCACACTGTCTCAACTATCAAACTCCCTATTCTTAAGAAGGGAGAATATGATATATGGGCTATGAAAATGGAATTTTATTTGGCTCATACATACTATCCTATTTGGGAAGTTATTCAAAGAGGCAATGGTTATGTGAGTATCTCAACTGATACAAATGGTGTAATAAAGGTTCTGCCTCCCAAGACTGCAGAAGAAATTTTAGCCAGAGAAAGAGAAAGAAAAGCAAGGACCACCTTGCTTATGGCTTTACCAGAAGATCATCTTGCTAAATTTCACAAAATGACTGATGCAAAATAGATGTGGGAAGCTATCAAATCTAGATTTGGTGGCAATGATGAATCAAAGAAGATGCAAAAGTATATTCTAAAGCAACGGTTTGAAGGCTTCTTTGTATCAAACTCAGAAGAGCTGCATAAAGGCTATGACAGGTTTCAGAGTCTTCTGAGTCAACTAGAGATTCATGGTGCAGGAGTCTCCACTAAAGATGTAAATCAGAAGTTCCTTAGGTCTCTACCTTCTGCCTGGTCTCAAATTTCCTTAATCATGAGGACTAAGCCAGGAGTGGACAGTCTCAGTTTTGATGATCTGTATAATAATCATAGAGTTTTTGAGCCTGATGTTGAAGGCTCTACTGCATTATCTTCTAGCACGCAAAATATGGCATTTGTTTCTGAGAACACTAGCAGTACTAATGAAGTTAGTACTGCTTATGGTGCTTCTAGCTCCTCTGGCCATAACCCCCAAAGGGAAGGCTCTTCTTCATACACTGATGAACTCATGTGCTCCTTCTTTGCTAATCAATCCAGTGGTTCACAATTAGATCATGAGGATTTGGAACAACTTGATGAGTTCGATTTAGAAGAAATGGATTTAAAATGTCAGGTGGCCATGATTTCCATGAGACTGAAGAAGTTCTACAAAAAGACAGGAAGAAAGCTGCAGTTTGATGCCAAGGAACCAGTTGGCTTTGATAAGGCCAAAGTAGAGTGCTACAATTGTCACAAGACAGGGCATTTTGCTAGAGAGTGTAAATCTAAGGGGAATCAAGATAGTAGGAGGAGAGATGCTGGATACACTGGGTACAAAGCTAAAGACAGTGGAAGGAGACCTGGAAAACAAGAGGAACCTAAAGCTTTGGTAACTCTTGATGGAGAAGGTGTTGATTGGACCAATCACTCAAAAGATGAGCAAGAGAACTATGCTTTGATGGCTTACAGCAATTCAGGCTTAGACACTGAGGTAACTTCTTGTTCAAAAGAGTGTAAAGAATCTTATGCTAAAATTAAAAAATTATATGATGAACAGAGGGAACAACTTTTTCATATATCCACACTTTAAAATCGAGCTTAAACGACCAGTTATTTCCAAATGAAACTTGAAAACAATTTTCCCGGCGAAATGGGAAAATTCAAAGACCAATCAGCAGCTAAAACGGCGATAACGTAGCCCTTCGGGTCCGAATTCGGCCAAAGTATAAAAACACGAAAGTTGTCCGAAATGAGATTTACTATAAATAGTTGGTCGTACGCTTAGCCTAAAAGTCAATAAAGAGAACATTTTACCACAAATTCGGAAAAAAGGTTTTTAAATAAAACACTAATAAAGTGGGCTGTTGGGAATTATAAAAGAGGGTTTCGGGCACTTTCGGACGATTTTGGATGTTTTAAATACGATTCGGAAACATATAAGAGAATCTAGATAATTATATAGAACAACTAAAAACGTCATGAAAGATTATTTGAAGATGCCGAACTAATAAAAAGAAGGATAATAAAAAAAATAATATCAAACGGACATTATTAGGCAATTTAAACATAAGAGTCAGGCGGTTTAATGAATTGTTTATGCGATTATGTGAATATGGAAACTAAGAAAATAGGGAGCGTGGTACCTATAAACTTTTAAAACTAAAAAGTTTCCTAAAAACGGAAGTTTCAAAAAATAGTATAATTTTCAACAGTGTTCGGATTTAACCTAAATAGGACATAGAAAAAATCAAAGACTTATCATTTCTAAAACGCAAACACCTTGGATGCTTTTAATGATAAACATTGATGCTTTACTTTGTATTCTTTGATAAATGCTAAGTCAAACCCGTAACTTTTCTTTAGTCGCGGGCTAGACCTCCTTATAATCTTCATCATCTGTGAATTACGCTTACCTGTTAAGTGAGATTTCATAGCCCCACATTTTTACTATCTTTCAAACAGCATTATACTATTGGTGTGAGAAACATTTGTTTGCTTTAAATTTGACACATTCTTTACCGCAGTTTGTACTTGATTACGTGTTGCCGCATAAGTAGCTTACAAACCCTACTACTACTAGCCCAACTTATTCATTAACTGATAGTTTCTCGAATCCCTCCGCAGTACGGTTGAGGAGCGCGAGTAATAGATATATCTATAGGTACTAATTTATCCCTATCCGGTAAGCATTTGCACTAAGCTTTTGAGGCGAGGTCGTCTCTGACAAACGAAATAAGTCAGTGTCGGAGGTTTATGGAGCTGAGAGATGTAGTTGAGAGAGGGTAGCGGCGAGGAATAGAGAGGTAGGTGGTACTCTACTAGGTGGGTCGTGGCCGGGCGGCGGGTCGCCGTGCTTGGGGTTTGGTGGGGGGTGTATTAGAAGAAATATATAGTGAGAGGTGTAACTCTTATCTTATGGATTTACTAGGGATGAGATGTAATTAGGTCTTATTAGTGCACAAAAAGACACATGATTGAGCTTATTAGCGCTATCGTGTCATGGAGGGTTCAACTTATGACTAAAGCTAATACGAATAAGATACTTTTTATGTGATGCTGTATTTGTTATAGTAGTCACATACGTTTTGAAATCTTGTGGTCCACTCTTGTATCAACTTAAACCTATGAATTCACCAACATTATGTTGACGTTTTAAACATGTTTTCTCAGGTGCTTAGCTTGGATTGATTCTTGATGCTATGTGGAGTCTATTCTATGTGAACTTCGCCATTTCAGGACAGATCTATTATTTCTACTCGTTAGTCATTATAAAACTTTGTTATGCTTCCGCTACTCTTTTAGACTTAATTACTTTTGCGTGGCGTAAAACTTAAATCTTATTTTTTTATGCAACGAGTAAACTTTTTCAAACGTCCATGATTAGTGGTCGTTCTTTATTGCTTTGTGATCGGATTGTTATGACGTCACGCCCTCGGACACGTATTCCGTCTAGGCCCAGTTTGGGGGTGTGACAGATTGGTAATCAGAGCCAAGGTTATAGAGAACCAGGTAGTTATACTAGGTCTGGGCTATAACCAGTATGTGATCCTATGTGCTCTAATATGTGCTTACAATGCTATCTACCCTTGGCTGCATATATATATGAGATTACTATATTACATAGTTAGAGTGATTAACACAATGCATACTTACATTGCCATTCATTTTAGCATTCTATATGCCCTTGACCAATGGTTTCATATAAAGGAGATTTATATAAACTTTTGCTTGTGCAGATTATGGCAGATTCAGCTATCATTATTTCTTCTGATTCTTCGGATGAGAGTGTGGGATCACCGCCCTCTCGGGTTATTCTTTTTGGTGATATCCCTACTGTTATTCCTTCTACTTCATGGTAGTTTCCAGAGACTATCTACTAATTGCTCCTTTATATCTTCTGCCCAGCTCCTTGGTTACCGACTCTTGTCGCTTTCACCCACTGGATTGTGTGGCGTGGTTCCTTACACGGGTTTCCGATTCTGATTCACCAGATGAGATGACTTCACCAGAGCACATTTCCCCGCTACCAGCTATTTCACCATTCATATGCACCGATTCTTCTGAGGCTCCTGATTCTTCTGATGGACCACCATCGCAGGACCCTTATGGTTGCTACGCACTTAGCTCTTGTGAGGAGCAGGGTAACGTAGAACGTACATCACATCATCATTAGTTTTCCATTTCTCCTGTACTGCCCCCCCGGGATCGTCGACGATCATCGACTCTATCCACCCGGGGAGGCTATACCTTTGGTCGATGCCTTAGACCGCACCCATCTCAACGGGCCGCGTAGTTTTGACTGCAGAGGAAGAGAGTTTAGACCTTTGCCAGCACCAGATTTAGCATCGAGGCATGCATCACCTCGTTCTCCCAGATCATTGACTCATCTTCTTCCAGAGTTCATCTTCGGAATTCTTGCCATTGTCATTCTTTGGGTATGGATGCACCAGAATTAGGCTCATTGGGAACTTCGACTAAGATGTTATACCCATATTGTGTTACCCTCCGCGGAGAGCACACGACGTATTAAGGCATATCGTCGTTGGTGTGCGCTCACTATCTACTGTTGTAATCCACCGACTACAGTCTGAGTCTTCATCAGGAGATTCTTCAGTAGAGACCCATGCATTCAACTCCACATTCTGCAGGACCATCCTCGTAAGGAGATGTAGATCACCGGTTTGGTCGTACCATTATCCATGCCAGTTTACGGGAGCATTCCTCCTACTCGTGCTGATCACTTACCACCTCGTAAGAGGTTCAGAGATTCATACATCACAGAGGCACGCATAGAGAGTACGCCGAGGTTTGGAGATCATGTTGGGATTGACCACGGGGATGCCAGGCGTTGACACAGAGGATCAGAGACTAACCCAGCACTGAGGTACGGCTGATGCAGGTATCACCCTATGACTGCACCGTTAGTTGAGGAGGAGGTTGTAGATGCCAGTTGGGAGGATTCTCCTGACTTGCCTGTTACTAGGGATGGCATTGATAGGATTGCTGGGATTGAGACAGCTCAGAGACGGTTGGAGGCCGATCAGTTGATAGCTAGTGGAGACAGGGCTAGGATGGCTGAGGCGAAATCTATAGTTTGAGGTGTGAACCTCAAGATCGTGGCTACGTAGAACATTGAAGGGAACAGTGTGAGTACCTTCGCCTTCATATGTCACTTTTCACAGAGGAGTTTCGCGGTTTCGTAAGGGATCGTGAAGATGCGTCAAGTGAGACTTAGTAGGGTGAGTCGTAGCTTGGGAGGCGTTTTCGGCTATTCGACCATAGTCTAGTTTTTGCACCTGATCATGTAGACATTAGGCCAAGGGTTAAGGTCTAGATCGTAGCATTAAAATATTTGGTTTATCAAGAACCAATTTTGGATTTTGTGTTGTAATCGAATACTGCCTTTTTAATTATGAAATGAAAAGCTTGTTATTGGATTCTCTCGCTAATAACTATATTGCGTTTATTTATTTTTCTTGGTCATAACGTGGTTGCAATTAAAATTTTACTTTCATAGCATGTAATTAATTATCGTTTGCGATGTTGTATATTTTGTTTCAAAAATCTCACTAAGGTATTGTGTCTGTGATGTAGAACATTGACAAACACTCGTTTTCTGTAATGACCCACGCCGCGAATTAAGGAAATGTCAATTCACGTGTGAACGCAGCTCTAGAAGCTCATCAGGTTAACCAAAATCTTGCACTTGGAAACAACAATGGAAACGGGAATGGAAACAACAATGGAAACGGGAATGGAAACGACAATGGAAATGGTAATGGAAACAACAATGGAAACGGGAATGGAAACGACAATGGAGATGGTAATGAAAATGGTAATGGAAATGGATGGCAGTTTTTGTCTGTTTTTGGTTATTTAAGCTCGTTTTTAGAGGTAAAAGATATGTGTAATTAAGCACTTATCAATGTACTTACCAGGACTTCATGAAGTGTCAACCAACAAGTTTTAAAGGAACCGAAGGAGTGGTTGGTCTGATAAGGTGGAGTGAGAAGATGGAGACTATGTTCCACATCAGCAACTGTCCGGAGAAATATCAAGTGAAGTATGCAACCTGTACCTTACTCGACAGTGCACTAACCTGGTGGAACTCTCACAAGAGGACCATCGGAACTGATGCCGCATACGCTTTGTCATGGAGAGAGCTGATGAAACTAATGACGGAAGTGTATTGCCCGAGAAATGAGATCCAGAAGATGGAAACCGAGCTGTGGAATCTGTCGGTGAAAAACAATGACATCGCTAGTTACACTCAAAGGTTCCAGGAACTCACCATGATGTAAGCTTTATCATGTAGGCCCTTGCACCATAAGATGTGGGAAGTGCAACAAGGTTGGACATTTAACCAGAAATTGCAGGGTTACCAATCCCACTACCCCCACCCAGAGAGGCCAAATAGTGAATCAGAGGGTTGTGACTTGTTTTGAGTATGGAGCACAAGGACATTATGGTATGTGTTTAATTACACATACCTTTTACCTTTAAAAACAAGCTAAAATAACCAAAAACAGACTTAAAATGCCAAATAT
>BQNB010025046.1:0-30000 GCA_026074375.1 Tanacetum coccineum
AACATTTTACTTCCATATATGTGACTTTATAAATCTTAAACAAAAACCCGACATAATTTTACTTACATGACGATTTGTCCTAACATTGCTTTAGATGTATCATTGGATCAGTAAGTATCAAGAAAATGTTGTCAGTTTTCATGTTCTAGCTGCTACGACTATATATATAACATTCATATATAATTTGGTCGAGATTCGTAGTACGTTGTTCTGTCTATACTTAAATGAATGGTACTTTTTAACTATTAAGTTTTTCTTATTCATGAAACCTTGAACTAAAAGCGTTTGTCATGTGAAGGGATAGTTGTGAAACGCAAATTAGGTGAGCTGTGTTGTTCCCAGCACACTACTGCTTACAAACGCGTAAAACTTGGTAGAGGGTGACGCCGCATGTCGCTGCAAAGGACAACATGTTTTCTGTTGTTCGATTTAATTTATAGAATGCATAAATAAATTGTTACACATAAACTCCCGAGACCACAATATCTTATTTATGTGTTTTTCAGGGTGTGAGGTGCAAACAAGTGGTGACGGGCATGTCTTCTGTTGATGACAACTATAATGCTGATTATAGAACATTTTGTAAAGATCATATCTATCGTGTACTGATAAAGCTTAGGAGCGAGGTTCTTCTTAATGCATCAAGTACATGAAGATTATCAAGCTAAATGTGGTAACAATTAGCCTATATAGTGGAAATCACTTGCCTATTAGTAAATTGATTTACAAATAGTTGTTATATATTTGTCTCACAGATGGGATCAATATAGATTCAATATTTATCAAAGATTCAATAAACCAATCATAACCACTCATTTTTTTATTAAATTAAAAAAAACTCACTTTTCACCTTTTTTTTAAAATTAAATTATCTTGCAAACGGTAAATCGTTAAACGACAAAAAATACACCATCGCGACGAGAATTAAATCATCTTCTATAGAGGGGCACTTTAATATACTTTTGACGAACTTTTTTTTTCAGTCACGTCTGAAAAAATCACATATTATTTGTATCAGAATCACATGTGATTTAATAAAATTACATATGATTTGTGATACAAATCACATGTGATTTTCCAGAATCACATGTGATCTTTCTAGACGTGACTGAAAAATAAAATTGAAAAAAAAAATTCGTCGAAAGTATATCAAAGTGTCCCTCTATAGAAAGATGATTTAATTCTCGTTGCAATGGTATGTTTCATTTTACGTAACGATTAACAATTTGTAAGATATTTAATTTTTTTTAAAAAGGTAGAAAATAAGTTTTACTTAATTTGATAAAAAAAAATGAAAGACTGGGATGAAGTCTTTAAATCTATAATAAAAATATCATTTGTCTCATATTATGTGTTGTTGGATTCAGTAGTCCTGCTTTTATTGACTATGGCTAAATGCCTAAATCTCGAGTAATATTATTTATACTATATATAATATTTATACTATATATATATATTTATATATATATATTATATATTATATTATTATATATATATATTATTAATATAATCTTTTATTATATTTCTGGTTTATATAAGTTCATGAAAGTTTAAGGGTTATTTGTGTTTTTAGTTATAATAAAATTTGTAAATTTATAAATTTACACTTAACTCTGTATAATTTATTTAAAATTAAACCACTAAAGTTTTATTAATTACCTCATCTTTTTTTCAAGTTTTTGTTTTTATAAATTTGACACGTATATTTTTATGTGTTTTTTTTCTCCATGAGATTTCTCCACCAAAATAATACAAATTTTGGAAGTATTTAAGCTTTTTAATTAAACATATATTCAAAAATAATAAAAAATTAGAAGCATCATACCTAATAAAGAAAGATTCTTTTTTTTAAAATGTAAAAGTCCTCACTTTTCGTTTTCCTTTATTAAGTAAAATATTTTACGACGAAAGTGGTCAACATCAGAACCAGGTCAAAGACACCAATATAAATTAACAACCACACCAAAAATGAGACGCACTTCTGTTTTACGACCCATGAAAAGAATGAGGTCCAAGGGTAGTTGCCGCCTCTCTCCACCAATGATTTGCACCATCATCTAACAACAACCCTCAATCTCATATATCATGATCATATATACTTATATATATATCTATAACTGTATATGTATATGCATGTATATATATAGAGAGATATGGAAACTAGCTAGTAGTCTTCGTAGTACCACAACCACTATATTAGAGGCTATGATGATTGAATAAATGTGGAATGGGTCGAATCGGGTCAAGTTGAGATTATCCGTATCATGGCTTGGCAGATCACTGCAGCCATGGCGGATTTATCCTCTTGATTTGATGGTAAAACAGATCTGAGCCTCATTTTTATAAAAAAAATAATTGTTTTTTGTTTTTTTTCTTGGCAAGTGTGGTGCACAACTTGGTAGTTGGTACTTCACTTTGAAAGATTTTTATGTTTTTTAAACATGATGATTCTTTTTTCTTTTTGTGTTACTTGGGATTTTATATTTCATTTTCTATAGTCTTTGATACGACCCGTAACGGATAGTATCAAGATAGGGCACCACTTTTAGCGGGTGCTTGCTCCTTAAGAAAATTAGAGAAGAGAAGAGAATTGTTGATCTTTAATTTGATTGATTGAATAATAAAATATTACAACGAGTATTTATAAAAGCTAAATGGGCCATGGGCCTATTATGGCTATTATGACTTTCCTAAACACATAGTCAAACGTATTAAATGACTTTCCTTTACATATAGTCAACACATATCTTAAACATAATAAACTATAATAATATCCTAACCGTGGGCATATCATTCCCCACTCCTTCACATTCACCTTGTCCTCAAGGTGATGTCTAAAAAAAAAATTATTGATTCCGGGATCCCATAGTCGTCTTTGAATTTTAGCATTCGTTACTATTTGTTGTTGCTGTTGTCGTCTAACTTCCTCTTATAATAAGCGCGGGTGGGGGGCGGGAGGGGGGTTGGGAGAGGGGGGGGGAACTGGAGGATGGGGGTGGGGAGGAGGGTGGGCGCGAGGGGGCTGGTGGAAGGGGGGGGCGGGGGGTATGGGGCGTACGTACAAACTCACCTCCTGCACAAATCCTGGTTTTTCGGTGCTACATGGGCACTCAATGTTCTCACACAATAAGAGTATCACTTGCTAATATAAACTTAAAACCTTTCGTTAAAGTGGTAGGTTAAACATATTTTTTCGACGGTCATCGTGGTGAATAAGATGATGCGTTTTGCTGATTATCGATGATACATGAACATCCCCCTTGCCGATCTTTCCCCAAAGTTGAAGAGAACGCGGACTCCCATGACCAATGAGTGAATTAAGAATTGAGATGTCACCGCTTTCGACAGCATCATCACCCCCGTCCGTAGTCGCGTCACCCAAGTCATCGTCCTCGCCAATCCCAAGCGCTTCGCCACCACCTACAACTTCTTTTAATGGTAGAAGGACATCTATTTTCTTTTCAACGATGTGCTCTTTATCTTCCTTTGCAATTATCTCAAAACAAGCCTCGGTGACACGATCTTTGAAGAAGTCTTCTCCCAAAGTTGAAGGATTGGACCTCAAAAATTCCCAAATGTCTAAGTTCGCGAAGCGTGTTTCCGCCGCACGGGCCAATGAAAAAGCTTCGTCTAGAGTTTTGGGGTTTGACCTTAAGAGTAAACATTGTAGATCCAGTTTAAGTCCGGAGATATAAAACGACTTAAGTAAAGATTCAGGGATCGTTACTCGTTTTATAAGCATCTCAAACTCTCGTTGATATCTTCCACCATACCCAATTGCAAGAGCTTAGAATTTCCTAGTATTGTTTTTCTAGAAGTGCGTCTTTTGCGTCCCGCTCGCTGCCGGCCGATGCCATGATCTTTTTTTTTTTTTTTTTTTTGTGGAACCTTGAATCGGAAGCCCTCAACGAGCAAACCAATGAAAGCACCAGTTGATACGACCCGTAACGGATAGTATCAAGATAGGGCACCACTTTTAGCGGGTGCTTGCTCCTTAAGAAAATTAGAGAAGAGAAGAGAATTGTTGATCTTTAATTTGATTGATTGAATAATAAAAGATTACAATGAGTATTTATAATAGCTAAATGGGCTATGGGCCTATTATGGCTATTATGACTTTCCTAAACAAATAGTCAAACGTATTAAATGACTTTCCTAATACAAATAGTCAACACATATCTTAAACATAATAAACTATAATAATATCCTACCCGGTGGGATATTCAGTCTTTTTTTTATTTTGTGTTTCTTTGAGATTAGGATGATTGGATCTTTGTGTGTTTTGATTTTGTAAATCACCTTCGTTTGATCTACTAAATGGCACAAGAGTGATATTCATTGTCATCTACCTACAAGGTTTTTTTTTTGAAATTAACTCAAACCACAAAGAATACAAACCTACATGCCACATCAAGGTAACAAGGATACAAACCAACAACTTGCCACATCAGGACGAAGGAACAAAACTAAGAAATGAACATTACACCCTCAAATACGGTCCTCACAACCTCAACAATTTCCCAAAACTAACGTATGATGTTTATGTAAAGAGATCAGGCAAATAGCTAACGTATATAGACTCTTGAGGATCTTCGCTGTCACATGGCAAAAATGATCAAACCTCATTGAACATGAGCTACACCTTAGACAATACCACAATTTTGAGGTCTCATAATCTACTTTTCCCACTCTAATTTTATACTCTTGGACCTTCTATTTATCCACTCATGACTTTAATTGTACATCTTGAAACAATCTCACTATGTTACCACATGTCACTACAAAAATTGCCATTTTCGTGGGCACACATTTTTTGTGACAATATATATATGTGTCACTGTTATGTGTTTTTAGTGGCAGATGTTTATGTGTCACTAAAAATATTAGAGATTTAATGGCACTTTACACTTTGTGCCACAAATGTAACTTTAATAGCGTTACAAACTCGGTACATCATAATACCTTACTAGAATCATTTTCACATTTATATTTTAGAGTTAATTTCATAATTCGTCCCTAAGGTTTGTCGGGTATAACGGATTTAGTCCCTCCGAAACTTTTTTAACGGATCCAGTCCCCAAACTTTTGACCCGTATCGGGTTTAGTCCCTCTGACTAACTTTTGTTAGTCAATCCCGTTAAGTTGGCATAAGTGGGGGGTATTTTCGGCTGTTATACCCTCTTAGCCTCATCTTCTTCCTCCCATTTTTTTAGGGTTCATCATCTTCTTCCTCCCACACACACAAATTAGTGTTTCAATTCACACACCCCAATCAAGATGAGTTATATCTTCTTCCTCAATACCGACGCTACATTCAAGATGTTAGTATCAAAACCCATTGTGACTTGGCAAACCTCCATACCTTTTCCCATGCAAACTGCTTTTGGACACAGATAACCCTTGTAGAAGGTTTAGAGGTTGCCCATTGTGACAAATCAAAGAAGTGTGGTGTTTATGGGTTTTTTGGTCTTGAAACTTCCTAGGGACTATACAAAGGTTTGGTTTATTCTCTACATAGAGGTGATACATAGATTGAAGAGGGATTGAAACAGGTGCCTTGTTCTTTGGTGTGATGGATGGCAAAGTGGGGTGGTTTCAACAATATTCGGTGAGAAGCTTTGAAGTCTGAATTCACTTTTATAAGTCAAATTCAAAATATTTATGATAGGATATTGTTAGTGGTGTGGTTTTTTGTGTATTGTTCTTGACTTTGTAACAATGTTGACTTTGTCACTGTAATGGTTTGAATTGAATAAAATGTTTGTGAGGGGTAACTACTGAAGGAGTATTGGAGATTATGGTTTGGAAATGTAGCTAACATAGGAAATGTAGCTGACATAGGTTTGGAAATGTAGCTGAGATTATGGTTTGGAAATGTATGACATTAGTTGTATTTTGTTTCTATGTATATCTTTTTGAATCTCAGTTTGTAGCAAGGATTTTGCATGGTTGGTGAAGTTATTTATTATCCAACCACCTTACATTTTCCCTTATAAATAGGCAATAACCCTAATATCATTTTCACCCTCACCCTAGCCGTTTTCACTTACTTCTCTGTTGATCAATATGGACAAAGGCAAAGGCAAAGGCAAAGTACCAGGTAAGTCTTTTTGCTATTCTTATTGTTTGTTAATCCTCACTGTTAATCATTGATAGGATATGTTGTAATGTGGGGTCTTCTAAATCCTTAGTTCCTCCATTTGGGTCACCTGAAAGGCCAAGGCCTGATGTTACCCCAAGGATTGCTGAAAGCTTTAAGAGTCGAACCCTGCCACCCAAGCATTTGATAAGGATGTATGGGTATCAAAGTACTGATGAGTATTATGCTGATTATGATTACTGGAACACATGGGTGCAAGATGAAAGTACTGATGAAGAAGATGAGGATGAGGTCATGACCACCAAGGATGATGACCTGCTATTTTATCAAGACACATTCCCAGTTGACAAGTTTGTTCCATTTGGTAAGGCTATGGGATCAAAAAGGATTGAGAAAAGCCCTACAATACCTGTAGCTGTGTTGGGTCTTTGCAATACCTTGACATGGGTTGAGATTGAGGAAAAAGATGAGAAAGTGATAGAAAGATGCTCCTATGAGCATTGAAGTTGTGGTTGCAGGTTTTTCTGGTTCCATGATGTGGTTGCCAAGTTGTTTATGTAATTGCTACTTTATGGTCTCTATGTTATGTATTAAGTAATGGTTTAAGTTATGTCCTTTTTTAACTATATTTTCTTTGGTGGTTTGTTAAGCTACTCCTAAAACACCTTTATTCAGTGTTATGCATTTGGTGTTTCTAGTTGCAGGTAACCTATTGCAGTTGGTTAGCATTTACAGCACCTAGTTAAATGGGTAAAAGGGAGATATGCTTATTAACAACAACTTCATAACAATCATCAACACACTGCCTTAATTAACAAACATTCATAACAATCAACCACACACTTTCATTAATGATAGTTGTTAATTAAAAACCAAGTGTTTGGCTCTATTACAAGTCAAATATAACACTTAACTTAATCTTAAAATTACCTAAGAAATAGGACATAGTGTTGCACCTTAGATAGTCAACACATAAAGTACTATAAACCTTAACTAGCTTGTGGTCTGTACTCTCGTGTGGTTTGTGAACCATGAAACACCTGCTTGTTTGTGAACCATGAGCTGCATCTCCATGAACAGCAACACCAGCTTGTTGTGAACCAACCCCCTTTTTTCTCTTGAGCCTCTTGAATTGTGACCTAACTGCTTACACGATTTGCAAGTAAACACTCTTTCCTTTCTTTGTCCAGCTTCTTAGACTCATCATTTCATCTGCAAGCTAGCTGCACTCTTTTCCTTTCTTAGGGGGTCGCCAATCTTGTGGGTGAGTTTTGGTGGGATAAAGGTTGTTGGACACTGATTTCTTTCCAACCCTGTGGGTCCATTCACTGGATTTATCTTCAATTTTTACATCTCTTTCCATGTTGTTAACCATGAAACTGGACGACGATAAGACTCTGGTATTCTGTATCTATCCCATTTATTTGCGCTGATCCCATATGGCAGCAACTGCACTGGTGTTGCAGGGGTATTCACTCATCTCCCATTTACTACACACTACATACTCTTTCACTCAGATTAACCACATATGATCACCCAAAGGACAAGTTACTTGATTCAAGTACTACCATTCATTCATCCTAGGTAAATTACATCCAATAAGTTAATCTAACTCAAGCAAGTAAAAATTTTCATTGTTTAGATACTTTGCCTTCAACTTTATGCAGCAAGCCCTTACAATTAAGCTTAATGATATTTGTAGTACTTGGGTTTAAAGGGTCTTCACCACTTGTCATGCACCTTTATGAACATTCACCAATTCTCTTCATATGTATTCACTTTTGTATCCTGACAAGTGATAATAGGTTGTCCCTTCCCAATCTAGAAGCTGCCTGTTTAGAATTCACACAAGTTATTCAAAAGAATATTGCTTTTTGCCCTACCTGCAATACAATCACACCATAGTTAGACATAACCCTTAATGCAATACAAAAATAATACAAGTTGTACCTGTAAAGTGAGACCTAGCCCAGTGTTGTGGTGGGATCTTCCTCAACCATTCATAAGCTTCTATGTTGTGATTTTTCATTTCTTTCATTCTTTTATCAAACTTCTGAATGGTGGTAGCAGTGGTGGCAATTTCCATAACAATTTTCCTTTTTGTAATACTTAACTCTCCATAGGGACATTTCATATTTATCATAACTGTGTTTTGAGACAAAAAATATGTTCTGCTGTTGGAAAGTTCTCTGCTATGGCTGGTATCACACCCTAATGTATAACAGAATATATGAGAAAACTAGTTTATATACAACACATTTAAAAAAGAGTTTTAAGTATGAAAATTACCTTTTGCATGTCAGATATAAATGTGAAGTTGGAGTTTCTGAAAAGCTAATGATCATCACTAGGCCTTCTAAGTCATGGAACCACCCCCCCCCTCCCCCCCCCCCCCCACCCCCCCTACTTCATGAATCCTTGCTTTCAGATCAAACTACAGCATATGCAAGGGATTATAGATTTTCCCATTTTTTGGGTCTACTTAAAGCAGTTAGAATTTGGCCAGGGTATGGTCCAGACAAGAAACAACCATCAAGACCTAAGAAATCTCTTCCTCCAGCTTTGAAACCATCTTTTAAAGGTCCTAAACATATGTAGATCCGCTTGAACTTTCTTTCTTCACTGTTGTGGATATTCTGGTGGGTTCAAACTCTATCTAAACTGTAGGTGTTTAGATTTTTCTCTTTTCAATTCCTACAGTAATCTCTTAACTGTTGCATACTGCTATTCCGGCTATTGCTTCCCAAACTCTATTCATAAGCCATTTCTTAGCTCTGTACACCTTTCCTTTGATACTCCTACTTCAAATCTTTTTCTGCATTTTGATCCTTATGGGGTATTCAAAAGTAATTTGTCATTTGGGTTTTATGGTTTCCTCTTACATCCCTTGAAAGAAAAGAGTTCGCTGTTGGCATTATGATACTATTCTTTATTGTAGAGACATGGGTGAGTATCCTTAAGGGTTCTTGACTTCCCAGGTGTCTCATTGGGCAAACTTGGACACTTGCATTAGCCCATAAGGACCAAGCATATGATTCCCTAGGTTTTGCTACTTTATCTTTCTGTAGAAATGGACTACTTGGGCTTTACTTTACTTATTGGGTCATTTTGATCACCTGTAAAAGGTATTATAAACACTTCCCATGTCATGGTTAGCAAATATCTGGAACTTGGCCTCTTACACACAACCATCACCCTTGCTTGTCATTTTTTTTCAAGGATATTGTCTTCTTTGTTCCAGCTGATACTCTAGTGACTTTATCCGTAACTAGTTTATAGTAGCAAACTGTTTCCTAAAGAAAATCTTCTTTACTAAACTCTTTCTCCTGGTACCCTGTATTGCCTTATTCTTCCTAGCAATCGCTTTTCCTTAATGCTTTTCTACTAAACTTCATCTGAATCTACTTCCACTATCAAATTCCTCTTGATCTACCTATTCTAACTCAACACTTTCATTCTCCTTTAACACATTCTCTTTACATCCTAACCTTTCTACCCCAGGTTCTGTCTTTGTTGTCTCTTTTAAAATCAGCCATATCAACATTACATCCTCTATCAAAGTTCTCTTCATCCACAAATTGTCACTGTCTTCACATTGAACAGTAATCACATACTGAAAGCCATTCTCACTACCTGATCATTCCTACCTGATTGCCCTATTCTTTTCTACTAGATGTTGTACATTCTTAGATTTTTTAGCAACTTTTTTAAGGATCCCTTAACCACTCATCCTACGTTACATTCAACCTATGCCTTTTACAGGAACTTCCATAAGGTTGAGTCACATCAATATTGTAGCAAAGGCTGCTGTGTGTTAAAAACATGTTGCTTTTTAACAGTCACTTTAATCTGGTCTGTGATAGTTATATAACCTTAACTTATCAACTACATTAGCATTTCATATCTTCTTTATCAACACTAATTCTACAAGACCATTTTCTAGCTCTGAGTTAGGTTTCTTATAATAATAGGCCATACAAGGAGATTTGTTTTTATACCCTAACTCTTGCAGTCATACTAGTTACTTCCACTATAGAATAAAGTATCAGATCAATATCATCCAACCAATTTACCTTACACCCTTGTAAACGAGTCATTAGAAAGGAGGTGTGAATGTACCTCCATGGTTAATCTTTAGATAAAATACACTTGGAAATCTCTTGTTGATAAATAAACGGGAAAAATTCCAAAATTTAGGGTTTCAAAAATTAGATTATACTTAACCTAATTGATTGACAAAAAACACTTTACTATAATCTTTCATATGGATTTGCTTCTTGTCCTTTTTTCCGAACACCTCCATTGACTCAGATTGGGGATGTAGGTGAAAGATTCAAAAATTCTAACACTTACCGGACTTATTCGCTAAGTGGATTGGGGATTTAGGGTTCTTGGGGGGGGGGATACAAATTTGGGGATGAATTGTGTTACTGAAAGTTTATATATATGCCTAAAATGGGCGCCAACTATGAATAGACGAAAATACCCCCCCTCAAATGCCACGTATGCCAACTTAACGGGATTGACTAACAAAAGTTAGTCAGAGGGACTAAACCCGATACGGGTCAAAAGTTTGGGGACTGGATCCGTTAAAAAAGTTTCGGAGGGACTAAATCCGTTATACCATACAAACATTAGGGACGAATTATGAAATTAACTCTATATTTTATGCCATTAAAAACTTTTGCAATTTTTTATGGTTTTCCTAATGTTTTGAAACCCGGTTTTTTAATTGACCCGGTTTAGTAGCCGGTTCATCGGGTCATCGGTTCAACCGGTTGAACCGCCAAGTCTAACCGGTTTATACATATGTATATTTTTTCATATTTTTAATATGTAGTGTTCTATGATCACATAATTTATCTTACGATCTATTGAATCGATGAAAGACATTGATTTTTTACTTATTAGCTTTAGTTTTTAGGTTATATATTTACAAAATTATAGCAAAGATTTGCAAAAAAATTTAACTTATGAATCAAGTTCTAATAGACTATAATAAGACAATATTTGTTGATGTTTTAAGTTAGTTTTAACTTTATTTTAACTAACATTAGTCATTACCACTTCATTTTGTAAATTAAATTTACAAAAGTTTATGGAAAAAAAAATTCTTTGTTAGATTTAAAAAAAGAAGTCGTGACCCGAGTCAACCCGGGTCAACGAAAAACCGGCGGTTCAATCCGGTTCTCAAACAAGCAAAAACCCGGTCACATCCGGCCCGGTCTCCGAACCGGTTCACGGATCAACCGGCCGGGTTAACCCGGGTTTTAAACATTGGTTTTTCCTAATTGTGTCAATATTATCTTAAAAAACAGTTCTCAATTTCCAAAATATTGGCGGGCCTTTGTTAAAAGTTTTAGAAACAATGAGCGGGCTTTTAATCCCTCAAACTTTCATATGCGATTTGACATTCAAAAACCCTACCCTAAGACTCTCATATGTATTCACAGCCGCATACTTTATTTTTCTCATTGCCACTATTTTTTAGCCATTCTTATTATCAAGCCAGGTAAGTGTTCCAACTCATGAATCCTCTAATCTCATACCTCATGTTTATTTTGTATTATGATTTCGAGTATTACAAAAGTGAAGTTAATTACACATAAAGTTATAAAGGAAAGGCTAGACGGAATGATCAGATATGAACCGGATCCCGCAACGTGTTCGAAAGATTAAGTGAGATCTCGTAATTTATTCCTTTTGTCCATTAATATGCTTGTTTGTCTTTAAAGTGATTTTTCTTGTAGCCTTTTCTTATTAACGTTATTAGTCTTGCAGCAAGGAATTGAATCAAGTTATTAAGTCAAAGCTAAAATCTTGGATCCTCACTATGCTCGTAATTAATATTTATGAAAGTGTTGGGCATGGCTAAAGGAAAAGAAGGCGGATGAACACTAATCACGGTGCTCTTGTTAAAAATTGTTTATGTGTTAGCAACTTATCAAATTTTCACATCATAGTTTAATAGCATGTCTTAACTTTCATATATAAGAGTTCCTGTTTTTTTATGTGCAGATTTGCTCTTCAAAGATATATTGGAGAGTTCATTACAAAGGATGAACTTTTAGTTCTCTTAGTAGTTTTAAGCATCAGTGTTGTACAATGTATTTAGTTGTTTGTTTCATGTGTAACATGTTATTTTGTTGAATATATACTTTTTGTGTATGAGCGAGCTTTGTTGATTAATGAAAGTTGCATTTTGATGTACGAGAGAGCTTTGTTAATTAATGAAAGTTTCATTTCGATGTAAACTATTTAGTTGTTTGTTTCATGTGTAATGGGTTATGGTTGAATGAAAAATTCGTTTTTAACTAAATCTTTGTAGATATAGAAATGCGATACAGTGACACGATGTTACTATTTAGATATGTTTTGGTGGCAAATATATATGAGATTAAAACAATTCACTTATTTTAAGAAAGTTACTTAATGGCATATCGTAGGTGCCATAAAATCATTTGTAGTTTATTGTGACATATTATGAAGTGCCACTAGAGCCTTCAAATCTGCAGCAACACAACAAAAAGTGCCACTAAAACTTTTTAGTGGCAGTGTCGTTTGTGACACTTTTTGTTTCTGCCACAAAAAGTCTAGAAAGCCTTTAGTAGCATTTATTTCACCTATTGTGACACTTTTTGTGTGTCACTAAACGGCATTTTTTTTGTAGTGTGTCCCTCTAAATACTTGATCGTTTCTGCGTTTCCATATTAAATATTCAGCAACACGTAGCACCGCATTTCACACTTTACGGGACACTTTATCCACCACAAGGCCACCCTTATGGCTAAATAAATCTCTAACAGTAAATACATTAACTGACCCCATCCCCCACCAAGTAAAAATCATCTCCCAAACACGCATTGCATCCTCACACGCGTACAAGGGGTTTTCTTACTAACTGAAAACCATCTTTTGTTTAAAAAAACAGTACTCGGCGAGATCAACTATATGTTGGGTTGAGTTCTTGAGAGATGATGGAAACAAAACTTGTTCTATGCCGAGTCGGTTGATAAATGAATACTTTTTTTGTTACTAGCATGTACCCGCCCGCTCAAAGCAGCGGTTAGAGAGAATTAAAAATCAAAAAACTAAAAATTATTAATAATATTTCATATTAGTATTTATAAAATTATTATTACTATTTATTATTATTATTATTATAAAGATGACATTGTGTCACCCGTTTGTACTTTAACAATGTCATCTTTTCACATCTACCTACTCTTTTGACTACTTTACACACATCTCAAATTCAACGCTTGACAAGTCAAAACCAACTTTTAATTCACAAGGAAACAACATATCATTATCCAAAACATCCTACAACCATAACAACTACTCGTAATATTAAAAAGAGAGGCTATGCATTCACGGCTGAAACAACAGCTTACGGCGATACATGCGGTGGCAGCAAAAGATCTACAACATTCATTAATAAAAAATGTTATGACAACTCATTTTATATAAATAAATAAAAACCTTCAAAAAAATAAGTTACCAACTCATTTCTCGGTGAAGATGAAGCATTTTCCAGCGAAGTCATATTATCTCCGGTGAAGTTAAAGTCACAATAGTCAGAGGAAGGAGTATGGTGGCTTAGGGGGCTCGCCACATCCGACGTGGCTTCGTCATACCCCTCGCCACCATACCACCAAAGCTCGCCACCACTCAAAAACCATAAATCTCGCCATAGACACGACGTGGATAATGACAAAAGAATATTAAACGGTTTGATTTTAAAATCGAACCGTTGTGGTATAATTTAAAAAATTTAAATTTTTTAAATTATACCCTCTTTTAAATACCACTCTTTTTTACCAAATTTTTTCACACTTAATTCCAAACAAAAATTATAACATATAACTTGTTAAGTTTTTTAAATAGCTTGTTCGCTTTCACATACCGACTCTGAAGTTGAAGCTTTAGTTCAAAAACTAATTGACGAAGATAAGAGTCGTCAGAACGCGATTCTGGATTTAGCCTTGCAATTTGAAAAATCATGCAACGCTAAAGACGATCTTAGAAAAGCTTACGAGAAATGTAATGACATTTCACAAGAGAGCCGTGCTTTGATCGACACTTTCTTAAAAGAAGGTTCTGATAAAGATTACGAGCTGAATCTTTCAATGTATGAAAAGACGGCAAAACTAGAAAAACAAATGGATGCTAAGTTAGTTTGGCTACTGGAAAAATACTACTACCGCTCACAAGAAAGTGTAGGGTGTTCGTCATCACAGGCTGGTTTATATCTTACTAAAAAAGAGCTACATCAACTACATCTAGATGAAGAAGCCTTAAGAGAAATATTAGAAGAAAAAGCAATGGATGAAAAAGCAAGCAAAAAAAAGCTGATGATGATGAATTCTTTTTGGAATTTGAGGTGGTGAGATATGATTCAGAATACGAGTCATCGGGTTAGGAACTATTTTAGTGTAATGTTTTAATTGTTTTTAATGTAATGTTTTAAATAAAGTGTAATGTTTGAATTCCACGATGTTTTCGTTATAAATAATTCTCGCATTCTCATTATATCACACAACTTCTTATATTAACTATATCAAATGGCTTTCAATTTCAATAACGAAATGATCCTATGGGATTACTAGTTTGATTTTAGATGATTCTGATCTTCAATTTAACACTGTGCGTTCGTCTAGTAGCGCAAGTGTTGAACCATCTCCATACACCCCAAATCCAGTTACCATAATACCCGGTCCTGCGGGTATTGTTCAGCTCTCTAGTAGCACATGTGTTGAACCATCTTCCTCAACCCCAAATCCAGCTAGGATAATACCCGGTCCTGCGGGTGTTGTTCAGCGCGCCAAGCTGCTTAGAGAAAATGTTTTTATTCTTGATTCGGATGGGGCTTTAATGTCGACCCAAGAATACATGCAGAAGGTTGTTGAGGATGTGGGTGAGGATGATGATTTTAACAGTGGGGCGTGGTTAAGCGCCACTAATTATGTGATTGCTACCGGTGGCACTGTAACTGGCTGTTTGGGGGACATCAATAACTTTCTAAAAAAAGGAAAACTTGAGCAAGTTGTTGCAATAGTCAAGTCTTGTTCTCCGAATGTACTTGGTGATCTCAACGTTACTATGAAAGATCTCTCAAGAACAATACCTGGAACAATACATCACAAAGTCATTGGCGAGGGTGGTAATGGAAAAGATATTACTGTGGGAGCTGCTATAATACTTGCTAATGTCTCTGTTTTTACTCCTAAACCATCAGAGCATTACCTTAACATTACAAAGAGAAATGTGGTTACGGTTTTCCGTAAGGATACGGTTTCATTAGTTTAACATTATTATGTAATGTTTTTTTATAAATTCCGTATTGTATTTTTAAATTCCGTATTGTATTTTAAATTCCGTATTGTATTTTAAAATTCCGTATGTTTGTATTTTTAATTTAAATGAAATGAATTATGATTGTGTTAAAAAAATAGAAAAGAAAATAAAATTGTGGGTGGTGGGGCCCAAATGAAGAGATAGGGGTGTGTTATGAGTGAAGGGGTATTTTTGAGTGGAAGTGAGATGCTGATGTGGCAGCCTGTGGGGCCCAAATAAAGAGCTATGGCTTGTCACCATACTTCTTCCTCTCACACAAGTCTTGAGTTCTGCATGTGTTTTAACACAAAAAAACTATAAAACCACTCTAATAAACTTGTCAAATATGTAGGTCTACAATAAATAAGAGTTAAATTTTTTGGTGGCTGGTTCCGGATTTCGGTAAAGGCGGCGTTGGCAGTGGTTGTGCGTTCCGGTGGTGGGGTTTTCAGTGGTTGTACGTTCCGGTGGTGGCGCGGGTTTCGACGGTGATGAGGTGTCACGATGGTGATGGTCGGGGTTTAGTGGTGGTGGCCGGTTATTGTTTGTGGTGGACGGTTATTGTTATAGTAATGGGGTTTGTGGCGGCCAAAGGTGAGGTGGTGGCGGAGGCTGAGGGGGAGCAAAACCCAGGCGAAGGGTTGTTATTTGAGAGAGAAAAAATAAGGATTTTTGTGTGTGTGCAAATATGGGTTGCATGAATTTTTTATTTGTCTTTTATAGCTCGTTGGCTCGGAGTATGGTTCGGATGTCTGAAACTGAAAGTGTAGGTTTGGAGTTAGGTAGGGGATATGCACCCTTTATAAGACCATATATATGTTTATTCATAACCTCACACAACCCAATCTCTTATTAAAATATTATTTTCTCTTTCCTCCACCTATACAACCAATACATACAACCAATCTATAAGGCTGCCCACTATGGATGTAGGTCGCGACCTACATTTTCCGGCGCCACATCAGGTTTATCTCTCCGACGACCTACAAGCGACCTAGTGCCACTATGAGGCGACCTTCATTTTTTTTACTTCAAATTTAAATTTCATTAATAATAAAAAAATTACATTAATAATAAAAAAATTACATAATAATTCAAATAAAATTAAAACATTACAATAATAAAGTGAATCAGCTCTTTAATTTGCATTATTCTAAATGTGTTCCACTAAATCTGCTTTTAGACTTAGATGAGCCGTTCTGTCGATATCTCTTGAGTAACTTGCATCGATTCTTGATGTATTCTTACGGGATCAACATCACGGTGTTGTTCCTATGGAAAAAAATTGGGAGATATCACATTACTGTAGTCATGAATTATCATATTATGTAATATGATGCATGTGTACATTATATTCGATAGTCTACTTCGCGTCAACCCTCGAGCCGGATATTTAACTATCTTCCACTTCTGCTTTAATACACCAAAAGCTCGTTCCACATCTTTCCTTGCTGCTTCGTGCTTTGTCTTATACAATATTCGTTTATGATCATTCGTACCCGGATTTTTAATTGATTTAATAAGAACGGACCATTGCGGATATATCCCGTCAGTAAGATAATATCCTCTTTTATAAGGCACGTTGTTAGCCACGAATGGAACATCCGGTGCTCTCCCCGATTTGAGATCATTGAAAAGAGGGGATTGACGTAAAACGTTCACGTCGTTATTCATCCCGGAGACACCAAAGAACGCATGCCAAATCCATAAATCATTGGAAGCTATCGCTTTCAATAAAATGAATGGATCTGGCCCGTGATCACCCCTAGAAAATTTGAGCTTTGAATTCAATGGAAATTCGCCCTTTACAGACCAATTTGTACATTCTTGCTTCCTAATATCCCAAGAAACGACTGCTTTTCATTGTGATAGGATTGGAGTTTTTCATTGTTCATTATACGTCGGCTTTCGCAAAAACTCTTCACCATATAAATTCATGATGACCTTACAAAAGATTTCGAGACATTTACGGGCTGTTGTCGCACCCATTTGCAGATATTCGTCAAGAGAATCAGGAACGCATCCGTATGCCAATTGACGAATTGCGGAAGTACACTTCATCAATGCTGAAATACCACGATGTCCCGCACAATCATCTCTTTGTTGAAAAAAATGAGAAGCATCGGTTACTTCTCGAACAATTTTTGTAAATAGTCTTCGGCTCATCCTGAAACGTTCACGGAATAATGCTTTGTCATACTGTGGGTGTTCGGAGAAGTACGCCATTACTAAACGATCATGAGCACCGTAACGATCCCTTTGTACTGAGGTTCGATGGACTTTTGGCTTTGACGCTTCATAAGACCTGACATGCCTTCCGTAAAACATTAAGTAAGCTCGCCTTAATTAACTTCATTTCCCATTCGTTTAGAGAGGTATAAAAAAATAGACGGAAGACATTGTGTTGATTAGAGGTTGAACTGTGTGTTTGAAAGGTAATTGTTGTTTAAATGTGTGCTAAAAATGATGAAGTAAGTGGGTATTTATAGTGTTAAAATTATTTAAATTTTAAAAATAAAAAAGTTTTTTTTATATACTAACAAAAAACGAATATATTTTCCTTGAAAATGACCACGACCGTTGTCGTGCCTGCGACCTTTTACCCATTCGATCTCCGGCGACCTTAACGGCGACCGACTCCTCACTATGAGGGCGACCGACTTCGATCGACGACGACCGGTCGACCGTCTCATAGTGGGCAGCCTAAATTTTTATCATTTATCAACAACCCAACCTAACGTATAATATAAAATAATAAGTATGAAAAAAAAAAGAAAAAAAAAAGACAAATAGCCATTCATTGGTTGCCATGTGGCAGATTGGAGGTTGCCAATCTAGGTTGCCAAGTGAACCGGTTGTGAACACTTCTTTCTTTCTTTTGTGTACTTGTATTATAATATTAGTTGTTTATGTACTTTCTACTCCCAACCGGTTGGTTGAGATCATGAATAAACATGGTCTAAAGTAGTATAGATAGTTTAACAAATGTGGTTTGCATAATATAAAGTAGTATAGATAGTTTAACAAATGCGGTTTGCATAAAGAACAACCATAAACTCTATACCAACAATTTCTGATTTTGGTTCACCATTATGTTCGACTTCCGGCATGGAACTAGTAAACACTGACACAATTATTTTCTCACTACTTGAGCAACTCTAGATGAACAGATTTTAGTATAACACTTGCTAAAATGTACATGTCACCTAATTGGAATTCCAAATACTGCCCGTGATTCTGCAGGCCTATACGAGTTTACCAAATTACCAAATTACTAACTTATTGACTTACATATCTACTAGCCCATTACTTTTTAGGCCCAAAAAAGAACAATACGGGTCTGCTGATCTCAGTAACAAGTATTGACGTTTCATTCCTAGATTTTCTAATCAATAAACCTAATTATTTACTTTTTCCAAATTGAAATTACATAAAACAAATTAGGGTTCTTTTTCTCATGATCTAGTTACCTTAAGCAAAAAAAATTCTTAAAGGTAATTGTTGTTTTTTCTTTTACCTTTTCATAGTTTTAACTATTAACCTTTAAGTTTTAATTCAGATAGCTTAATTGTAGTGATACTAGTTAAGTACTTTGTTTTGAGACGTTTATTACGCATGTTATGTAATTTTATTATGCTAAATTGTGAATGGGACGATTAAAACTTGACTTTTTTGTGTTTTACTTTTACTTTTACTTTGGTATTTTAAATTTGAACTTTGACATTTTCAAAAGGATATTATATAAATTTATATTTGAGGATGAGTAGAAATAAAAATAGTTTGACTCGTTTATCTGTTGCATACAGAACATGATAAATTGGTAGGATCTTGATCCGATCTTACGATATCGATCTTGCAAAGACAAAAACGATCCTAAGTGACATCGCGATCTTGACAGCCTTGCTTAAATGTATACATATGCACTAAGAAAATCATTGCTTATATGCTCAAACAAAAAAAAATCATTGCTTATAAATCATTATAGGTAAACAAATTCCACTCTAATGAAATGAGGCCAAAAATGAGAAGAGATAAATGGTTTCTAGGGGTGGTTGCCCTCTTCTCAATCAAAATGGCCAATGATTTGCATAGAAAATGTATCCATCTTGGCAACCTTCAACCATAAAACTTTGGTCAATCTGAATATATAAATAAAGAGGCTATGATGATATAATTTCGATAGAGTGGATTTGGGGTGAAGTTGAGATTATCCGTATCTTGGCGGGGCAAATTTATATCATTATAATTTATAAATATGGATGGTAATGTGATTTTATTTCATTTCACATTGCAACCTATTGATTTATATATATTTGCAGCCATGGCGGATTTATCCTCTTTGTTTCCTTTGTTTACCAAATCTGAGCCTAATTGATTAATTGCATCATCTACTGTATTTTACACAGTTAACTGATTTTTGAATAATTTACCTTAAATGTAGTAGTAGTAATCTTTAGCATTTTAGGATGTTGTATCTCATTGACAAAGATGTGATGAATTTATATGATGTTGAGTTTCACTATGTCAGTTGTTGATTCGAGCGAACTTGAGATTATCCGTGTCATAACAAGTATGTGAAACTGTGAAAGAACTAACTCATTGTGTCTGCTAGCTTATATCGCAGCTGGTAAATCTATAGATCTTATGAGGTGTTTGAACATAGATTGATTGGTTATCGTTAAAGTGTCACTTATTTTGAAATAAGCAGATAATAGTGTTTGGGTACAAAGGTACTTGTTCAATTGAAAGAGTAAAATTTAACTGCAGCAGTTTTAGTACAATACAAACACTAATTAGATGATACTAAGCCTCCCGATACTATTGCAGATTATACCTCCATAAATCAAGAAGAACAATGCTATGTATATTCAACTTGCTACACACAGAAACGTCAACATATATATCGACTATTGAGACGGTTATAGGTGTTTAAACTGTACAAACACAATTACATTACCTCCATTTGAGCGGATGCTTGTATCACCTGTTTTCAGACTAATGTCTACTGAACATATTTACATATATATGATGGTCACTAATCTGACTTTCGCTTACCACACATGGGAGAATATGTTGATTGGTACAAGTCTACCATGAGGGGGAGTTGCAGAGTAACAATGGCTAAATTTGGCAAACAAGTTAACCCACCGATTGGTGCCAGCATCCATGGTCTTTGACAAAAAACTAAGAACAAGACTGCGCTAAAGGCCACCATCATTGCAGTTGTAGAGAGGGACAATAAGCAGAGGCCAATAATCAACCGTCTTGGTAAACTCACCAGAAAATCTTTTTTGGAAAAACGTGCAGTGAGGATTGATAAGAATACTAATAGTGCGGTAGCAGCTGTAAAAAGTGAGGTTGCGTCACACACTGCAAAGATATTTAAGGCAACTTCATTTTTGAATAAGGGAAGGCCCGTGTCTTGATTGTTTCCACCAGGGACAGTAATTGCTGCTGCAAATACAATTGTGACAATTAGAGCAGCAGTGATGCTGCATGATTCTGCAGTGGTTTTCATCCATTGTTCACCTTCCTTCACCAAACTCGCATGTTCCCTTGTAAACATCATTTCTGGTGTCTCATTATCAGCATTCACTTCTGTAAGTTGTGCAGGTTCCATAATATTCTCCACTTCCTGTAAAGTTCAACTTTAATGAACTAGAATAAAAACAACATGATGATCTGTAACTTATTTGTGAGGTACCTCACGGAATTGGAGCTCTCGGTGCTCTCGTTGTACTGTAGTGGCAATGATGAGGCTACGGTTGGACGACTAATATATGGTCTTATGAGGTGCCAGTTTGACGGCAAAAAGATACTCACATTAGTGTATTTGTGCAAGAAAGAGTATTGTTACTGGGACTATTGTGCGGAGGTCCGTGAGGATGTGCTTTGGGCTTGGGATGGTGTGTGGATTACCAAAAGGACAAGATGGATACAAGGGTTTCGACGGGACGAACGGTGTCGCTTGGTGTAGATGGGTCTATTGTTGTGAGGGGGGGCAGCGAGGGGCAAGGTCTCCTAGGGAGGCCCAACTGTGAATCGAACAGCAACTCACGGGACGTGGCCACGCTGACGTTTGGGCGCGTGGTTGGCACGCTTCTCCTGGTAGGGATTTACGGTTGGTTTGGCTGGGAACGGACGGGGGGGGGCGTATGATGGAATTGTGGGGGTGAGTGTCTCTTGTGGGTAGGTGTTGGTGGGCTGGGGCATCGACTATATTAAGATGTGTATGAAGAGTATGTTTGAAGACGTTGGGATAGTATGGTGGTGATAGGCTGGTAGGAGGTTGTGTGGTGGGTTGTTGGGATCGTGGGTGGTTTCTTCCTTTTCGTTTTTGTTTTTCTGGTTTGGGTGTTTTAGTTGAAATGTTGTTCTTTGAAGATGGGGGGAGGGCGGGTCGGTGTGTGTGATTTCTTTGTGGGGGGTGAGCGGGAGGCGATGTGAGGGCGCGGTGGATCAGTGAAGGTGGTCGGAGGTGGGGCAGGAGAGGCGGAGGGGGAGGGAGGATGTGGATGGAGGGGGGAAGGGACGAGTGGTGATGGAGTGGGGGGGAGAAACAAGAGACGAAACGACGAGAATGAGCGGGAAGCGAGATGTGAATTTTTGACCCCATTAAGTTTTACAACAACTAGGTAAAAAAAAAATGAATAAAAAAATTGATGTGAAAAATTTTTTTTAGGAGTCGTATCCATAAAAATATGATATAATGGGATTAGAAGTGGGTTGTGTGCATGTTGTCAGTCTAGGTAGGAGTCTTAGAGAGATAGTGACAATCATGATTAACTATATTTAATATCTTACCTAAAAATGCTATAAGAACTTAATTTATTTTAATCCTTACAATAATGGTATAAAGAATATTGTGTGGTTTGTTGGGGGGGGTTTTTTTGTGGTGTGTTTTTTTGTGGTTTTTGGTTTTTTGTTTGGGTCCCGAGTTGGGGGTTGTTGGTTTTTTTTGTGGGTTTTGTGTTTTTGTTGATACTAAACATAAAATTAAACTTTTATAGTTGGTGGTTGGGGGTGTGGGGTTGATTAGGGGTGTGTAGGTGTTGTGTTGTGGGGGTGTAAGGGTGGGGGTAGGTTCGGATGGTGGGGATAAATTGGTTGGTGTGTGTGTGGAGGTCGTATGATGTGTATGTTCTGGAGTGGAAAATTTTGGGGGGGAGGGCGCGCTGCACCTGTTGTACTACTAAGTACATATGAAGGTGCCAGTTTTCCGGCCAAGTGCAAGAGATTGTTGTAGGATGAATCCCTCTTTACCCTGTAAGACTCCTTACGCTTAAGTATGGGACAAATAATATATTTGTATTCTTTTCCTGAACGGTTTAGTACTGCAAACTGAATAACATTATGCCCTTCGTTTGTATAGTCAATATTTGTATCTAGATTACGTAGAATTGGACGCACAACCTCATATACATCCTGACGTAAAGCCTCCAGAATTATATACTTGTACTCGTAATAGTAAGTACGAGAGAAATCCATGTTTTTTATTAGATTATATAACAAGATTTTAGCTGCTTCATATTCCTTCTTTTTCTTTTCGATATGCTTGATTGGCTCTGCAGAAAATTTGACCATTAAGTTACAACACGAAAAATGAAAAGTTGATGCAAAATATTTTAGGAGTCGTCTCAAAAATAGATATCATGGACGCATGGTAGTGACATGATTAACTATATTAATATCTTACCTACAAATGCTAAAACCTTCCACATAATGGAATACAGCATAAAGAAGGGGAAAATAAGCACCAAAACTATGAGGAGATGAATCAACTGATATATCGGATATAGTATACCTATTGGGACTGCATGCACAAGGAGTATATATCAGATACATAAACGGATCCCAAGTTGTATTTATAATTATCAGCTTCTTACCAAGTAATATCATAACAATTTCTGGCAACAACCAGCTGTAATAGTTGTCTTTAAACCTTCTCATCTTCCATAATGTGTCCTCAGCCCTTGTATACAAGTATCTGAACGAATAATACAGCAATGAACTTCGGTTGGCTAATTTTTCATGCATATTCTTCTTAGCTGCATGATAAAATGGCCTTTAATGAAGGGATAAGTATTCTAACGTACCTATAGTGTTACGGGAATAATTTAGTTTCTATTTTTGAAAATGAGATGAGAGACATACATGGATAGATCAATGCTTCCCAGAAGCTAATCTCAGTTGGAAAGTTGCTAGTTATTGCCATCAATACCTCAAAAGTTGGTATAGCATAATTATCATACATGTTGTCCAACTTCCAAGCTAAATCTGCAAGAGTTTGATAAGGTGTGTAAATCATACGAATTACGTATATTATTGCCATCCTATCAATGCTATCATACTAGCTACTCCGTACTTGTTTTTATAATAGTGATACTAACTACTCACCATATTGTTTCCGAATCCTTGTTAATAGTAAGATATCCGTCTGCTGTTGCGATGGCTTCCAACAAAAACGCAAATGTCTTGAACTGCATATTGGAATAAGCACTAACCAAAGGCACGTGTGATTCATGGTCTGGTATGTATAACAATCCCTCCCTCTTCTTAATTAAGAGTTCAGCTGCGTATTTGTTGCCAACAATTGCGGCAATATGAAGGGCTGTCTGTCCATTTGAATTTTGCTTTTCAATGTCTATTCCACCGTCTTTGAAATTGAGCAACATTTCAACGAATTTTTTTTTCCTTCTCTAACCGCCAAGTGAAGCATTGTGTCGCCATTATCACCAATCACCTCTGTAGCTGCATCTTTGTTTTTTTTCAGTATGGATTTTGCTTTGGACCAATGGCCTTTTTGAGCAAGATTGGGTAACTTCACCATGAGTTTCACATTTTCATTGTGTTCAGTTGTTTCAATTTCTTCTTCGTATTCTGGTGAAGAGACACCTGCAGACCTTTCTCTTTGACCGTAGGAGTATTTTAATCCTCCACAGATCTTTCGCCGATACTCCTGAGTCGTAAACAAATTCCTTGGCCACTTTTTCGTCTAGTGAACCAAGAATCCAACCTTTTAGTAGGTTGTTGTATTGTTTAATGATCTTGCTACTCTTAGCAGCCGGAGAATCATATCTGTGTTTAACAATGCCACCCATATTCTGACTCTCCATGAGGCAAACCATCTGAGCATTCCAGATTTCATAGTTGCTATGGCCAGAAAGCTTCACCGAAACAAAGTTGGAGACATTAACATTTGACGCTCGTGTGTATTCCAATTCTTCTCGTACAGAAACATCATGTGCACTCGATGATTCTGCCATCTTACTGAATCAGTTATGGGAAATGAAGAGAAAAAGATGAAGAAACTATGTGTGTGGTAGCTGATGTTTTGACTCCAAACTGACTCCAGAGAATGAATGACGGGTATGTTGTCATGCATGGTTATTATTGGTACTTTTGTGTCCACTTGTTTCTTTAGTTTCTTGTCTTTTGCAAAAATGTTCAGAGGTTGTGGACTCAGTTATATATATATATATATAGACTATTTCAATAACTAATTGACCCATATTCTGAACCTAGTGGTGCCCAATCCTTTAACCAACCTTTTAGATGTTGGAGCTCCTGATGATAATAATGTTGACTATCATGCTGATATGAGCCACACATGATGCATGTTGGATATGAAGCATCCATTTATTTTCATCTTTTTTGCCCCAAAGTTTGGATTTCACTTATAATTGTTCCAATAATATGCATGTAATCATCTGTCATAAAATTAATATTAAATTACATGGATCGTCATGTGCGGCAATGTGATCTATATTTGTAATTATATATTACATATATTGTGAGATTGTCAGTTAACTTTTAATGGATAAAACAATGTTAAGTGAACAACGAACATATGACTAGCCTGATAAAAATTCCGTGCTCCACTTTGGAGTGAGTGGGTTAGAGGTGAAGGTGTATTTTGTTCACAAAAGTAAGCATCCTCACAATTGTGAGGAAAATTGAGGTTGTTCGTGTTCATTTATGTTTGTTCTTTGAGATATTAAAGGAACGTAAACGAATAGATATAACAGAACACATTAAGATAAAAAAAATATATACAAAATATTTTGTTTTAGAGAAGGGAGGTTATTTTTGATACCATTCTTTCATTAGATATTAGAGGATTCCTCTCAACCATACATTTAAAAAAAAAATCATTGGATGAGATTAAAAATATTTTTAATATTAAAAATTCAATTATATTTATCTTTTACAATTTAAATATCTCATAAACCGTTAGTCTTTAGAAAAAACAAATTATATTGTCATGACGAACATTTAATTATCTTTCTATAGACGGCCACTTTGATATAATTTCGACAAACTTGTTTTTCGTTTTTTCACGGATTTTTTCCTTTTTTTGGTCTTTTTTTTCTCTTCGTTGTTGAAACTTGCATGAGAATTACATATCATATGTGATTTAACATTAATATTGAAGTTCGGACACTAAACATCCATATTAAAATTGTGTTTTTGAGGGAACGGCGGCGGGGGGCTGAGTTTGTTTTTTTCTGCTTTTTTTTTTTTTGGGATGTAGGTAGGGGGTTAGCGCCTTTTAGAACCATGAAAAAAACAATGTTAAGTGAACAACGAACATATGACTAGCCTGATAAAAATTCCGTGCTCCACTCTGGAGTGAGTGGGTTAGAGGTGAAGGTGTATTTTGTTCACAAAAGTAAGCATCCTCACAATTGTGAGGCAAATTGAGGTTGTTCGTGTTCATTTATGTTTGTTCTTTGAGAGATTAAAGGAACGTAAACGAATAGATATAACAGAACGTATGAAGATAAAAAATATATATACAAAATATTTTGTTTTAGAGAGAGGTTATTTTTGATACCATTCTTTCATTAGATATTAGGGGATTCCTCTCAACCATGCATTAAAAAAAAATCAATGGATGATATTAAAAATATTTTTAATATTAAAAATTAAAAATTCAATTATACTTATCTATACTATTATATAAAACATTTACAATGTGAGTCCCATCAAAAATTAAGATAAGGAGGTGCAATCTTGACCATCCATCTTATTTTAGAAAATCACATCATAGAGTGACATGTGTCACTTTTTAATTAAAAAATCACTTTTATTTTCAATTTGACATATCTTTTTATCTATTTATTTTTTTTATGATTTAATTTCACCGTATTTTCTAAAATTTCGTGATCTTTAATTCAACATCCATTTTGATATATTTTTATAAATTTTTAGCTTTTCACATTTTTAGTGGGTTTATTTTGAATTTTTTAACAACTTTAACTTTAATTTGAATACAAACTTGATTCGTAAAAGATATATACTTTTGAAGACAATGTTTGATGGGTAAGAGAGTGTGTGAGTCTTTATACAAGCGAGAATGATGTTAATATGATGTTGCGGGAAAGCTACGGAAACCCAAACAAATGAATTCTCTAAGCGGGTAGGGAATTGCGGAGCGAATTGGGTTAGCAATTTTTATAGCCGCCGCTATGCGCGGGTATCCAACTAGTCTTTTATAATTTAAATATCTCAAAAACCGTTAGTCTTTAGACAAAACAAACTATACTGTCATGATGAACATTTAATTATCTTTCTATAGACGGCCACTTTGATTTAATTTCGACAAACTTGTTTTTTGTTTTTCACGGATTTTTTCCTTTTTTCGTCGTTTTTTCTTTTCTCTTCGTTGTTGAAACTTGCATGAGAAATCACATGTGATTAAACACTAATTTGAATATTTTAATAAAATCACATGTGATTTTTCCAGAATTCGAATTACATATCATATGTGATTTAACACTAATATTGAAGTTCGAACACTAAACATCCGTATTAAAATTGTGATAACCGGTGATTTTCCTAGGCCATAGTATCCCAAAATACTATGACTACATACTACTATTCTATCAAATTCTATAGCAAAACTCAGATTTGAATTTTGTGGACTTCTATTACGCGAAACAGTTACGGTGTAACCGACGGTCAAATACCAATTTTCTATCATAATAAATCATTTCTGATTTAAATTACTACTTTCTAAACGTTTACAGTTACGTTTGATCACTTACCGGGAATCTTTCCCGCGCGCAACGAAAAACGGCACACAACACGTACCGGCACGACAGTAAATAAATCTTATGACTAATTGTCCCTAACAATTTAAAAGTAAACTCATTTGATTAAGTCACTTCATATTTCATGATAACGTTTGCATAAAACGCGAAGTTACGGGTTACGCTTAGAGTTAACGGAAAACGAAAACTACACGAAATCTAAATCAATCCCGATACTAAAAAGAAACACAATAACTTTAAGTCAACCTCTTTCAGCCTTTTTAAGACATCTAAACGTAGTTATAACACGTACTTAATTTTGAGAAACTTTCGAGTCACGACAATTTACAAACAAAACACAGTATGCATTCCGACACAAGAGAAAATTGTCTAGGATTCTTGTTTGCTTGGTACACGACCGGACCCCATAGGGGAAACACATCACCTCCTAGCGCGCCTGCTCCCCTCCCCCCTCCCACACATTCCCCACACCCCACCTGATAATAACCCTGGACGCAACAGCCCCTCACCCCTCTCTCCATTCCTCCCCCTGCTCACTACCCCCTTCATCCCCCCAATTTACCCCATCCTACACTCTCTCCCACCCACTCATATCATCACTCTCCAAAACATCAAAAAAACAAAACTCTCTCTTTCTCCTTTCTCTTGAAACCGGCCGAGCAACAAAACCACAAGAAACAATCATTTTTCAACTTTTGCCAAGATCAAGGAAGCTCAAATACATACGGGTTTGAATCTTAGTAGTCGTGGGTTAATAAAAACAACATTTGGGTTGTTTGTTTAAGCTTAAATCCTTTTTTGGAAACCCTCTTTTGTAGTCTCTACTTTTATGATTATAATGATGTTCTAAGACTAGTTGTACAATGCGTTTTGTAAAATGTAAACATTTAAAATCTACGAAAAGACTAAAAGGGTTGCGTTTGGTTCGAAATGGGAAAAAGAGAAGAAGAATAAAAAGTGTCATCTAAATATTTTGGTTGTGGTGGTAAAATAACAAGTAGTGTCAAAGAGCTTATTTCTATTCCGGCTTATAAATAAGCCATTCGTGGCTTATTCGAGTACTATTGGGCTTATCTTGGTCTCGACCCAAAAAGGAAAACGAAAGGGGACTTTGTATTTGGCCTATTTTAGTTTCGGCTTATTTCATTGCTTATTTGTGGCTTATCCTAAAAACTTCAAGCTTATTAACTTATTTCGGGCTTATAATAGCTTATTTTGGGCTTAAAAAAGGTTCGGCCCAATAAGGAAAAATAAGCCGCAACTTATTTTTGCCTTATTGGTCTCGGCTTATTGGTTTGGGCTTATGGCCTAACTTATTTTTGATATTAGCTTATATTCGAGCTTATTGGACTTATTTTCTAGATTATTAGTGGCTTATTAGGCCACATGGGCTAACGACCCAATAAGACCAAATAAGTCATGGCTTCTTTGGGGCTTATTGGTCTCGGCTTATGTCTTCGAATTATATTCTAGCTTACTTTTGCTACCAAAGTACTTATTCGCGTAATCATTAGCTTGTTGGGATCGTATCGGGCTTATTCTATATTTGGATCGTTTATTGGGCTTATGTGTGCTAACCGGCCCAACAAGGGCCCAATGGCGCTTTGGCTTATTCGCGACTTATTGGTCTAGCTTATTTCGACAAGCAAAGAGCTTAATATCTTATCATAATGCTTATTGAACTATTTTGGGGCTTATTGGGTTATAAAATACTCGTGTAGGCTTATTGGGCCGAAAAGCCCAATAAGATTTAAATAACTCTTAGTTTTATACAATCAGACTAACTATAAAATACATATTGGGCTTAAGGCCCAATAGCTAATAGGCTAAAGTTGTGCTTATTTAAAATGGATTTAACGGGTTAAACTCTTGAACTAAAAATAGTAACTAGTGAAATTGGGCTTACATTGGACCTATGGCCCATTTAGTGAAAAACAAGTAAACTTAAACTTTTGAAAGCGGATCTTGTTCGATTTGTACTTATACAAACATAGAGTAGTTTTAAATTGTTATTTAGAAAATATGTTTTGAAAAACGTAGATTTTGGCATTTTGTCGAAAACTGATTATTGTAGTGAAAAGTTTGAAAATGAGGTTTTAAAACCTTGGGAAAGAAATTACAAACGAACGGGTCATGTCAAAATTTTATAAATATTTTATACTTAGAAAATATTTTATACAAGTATATCTTCTTGATGAAGTGTCATTTTATACACTATTTCGGGGTCATTTAACCCCATAAATCATGCAAATATGCCCAGATTATGTGCTTAATCGTTTGTTTTCAGGTTTTTAGCACTTGAATGGCATTTGGAGGGAATACACGTGACTTGGGCTCATTTGGAGAAGAAATGGACGAGATTACAGACCTACACCAAATCCTTGAAGAAGTATTGCTTACAGAACGTGGAGACGACGTCGCAGGCATAAAGCGACACCGTCGTGATCCATCCAGTGACGGCGTCAGAGATTTAGTGACGGCGTCAGGACGTAGCCGACTCAATGAGGA
>BQNB010025046.1:35000-55595 GCA_026074375.1 Tanacetum coccineum
TGGCCTCATGATCTTTGAGATTGCCAAGAGTCTTGGCACGATGAAAAGAGGATACGTATGGATTGCAACTGCTTGGCTATCAGCTGTTCTTGATTCTATTGGTATTCCTCATAAGAATACTGGAACTTTACATGGTGTTTTAACACTTCGCCCACATACACCAGATTCATACAGGAAAAAAGCTTTCGCAAGACGATGGAAGAATTTGAGTAACGAATCTATAGGACTCAACCCATATGGTTTATATGCTTACGATACTGTCTGGATAATTGCTCATGCAATAGACAAGTTTCTAAAAGATTCAGAGATTGGCTGCACAGGTACATATTTATGTACTACTTAACAGAGAACAAACTGACAATATTTGTAATCAATTTATAGTGTACTAAAATGAAATTTATGAATCTGTTGGTGTTTTAAACTTTCATTCAGGCAAAATCATTTTGACCTGATGATGATGACGATGATGACTCTGATGATGACTTCAGTGATGATGAGGATCTGCATTCACCTATGGATGAAGTGGATCCATTTATTTTCTTTATGGATACTGCAAAAGGTAAATTGCATATGAAATTTAATACTCACAAAGTATTATCCTTCTTTAGTATCAGTCAAGCTATAGCACTTGCAACCTGTAGGTGAGGCCTCTAAGGAGTTGACAACACATATAAGCTTCAACACTGACTATAATCATGCTAAGCTGAGTTGCCAATATCTTTTAGAGGTGGCAGTTCTGACCCATTTTTGGAAAATTTGTTGATTGGGGGTTTTATTTTTCCTAATAGATAATAAAGTAAGTAATGTTTTAAAATAAGCTAAAAGGGAAAAGGGTCAAACTGGTTGATCAGGTACTAACTGAACTTTTTGAACCAGTGGTTTGGGTTCTGAACTTATTGCCAACATGATATATACTGTAATCATTTTACGAAAAATCATAGGAAAAAACGAGAATACCTTATACTTATTGAGGTTCTTCAAGTAGATAGTAAGTGCACCATGTCCACCCATAGAGTAAATAGAACATGGAAAGGATATAAACTAAAAGAGAATGCTTCGAAACAACAATTTTCAAACTCTTAAGTACCATCTCCAGTACCCTCAACATCACGCAACTTTAAAGAGAAGATACTTGTTACAATTATTGCACACTGTGAATTGGGAATACACAATCACAAGTATCATGGTTGACAATTCCTTCTCTTCTTTATAATGGCTAAGACAACTCACTCTATCCTATTTACTCAGCTATGAAATGAACAGCTATGACTATTTTAGTTTCTACGTTTTATGATAAGATATTGTTTATCCAAACAGGACACTTAAGTTTACATAATTAGATGACAGTCAGTCGACTAGAAACCTCAATTTTGATCCAATCCTGACTCACTAATACAGTTTACCAGCACATAAAAGTCTCTAAGGCTTAACGACCTATAAAGCTTAGCAGCCTGTATATTGACTCTTAAAGCAACTTAAAACACGAGGCTTCACTCTAGAACCACAAATACCAACTAACATTGCAACTATAATTCTAGAAAACTTTCATATATTCCAAAGACAATACCATTTGCACTACAGATCACATATGGACAACAAAGTTAATCTTCCTTCTAAGTTACTAATCAAGAGCTTGATTGTAGGAAAAGATAATTAATATGTCTTTTTTGTACCATATGCTACAACTGTAATAGTAAAGAATAACAAAGGCCTTTGGATTGCTTATAAAGCGTTTCATATAAGCAGTTTCGTGGGTGTTTGTGATTGCTTATCCACGCTGCCTATCCTACCATTTGCATGTGCTGTTTTATAATAAGCAATATGGGGTTGCTCCTCCTAAACCGCTTGTTTCCAAAACACAGATGAGCAGTTTTAATAAACACTCCTTGTTGATGAACAGACTAGTCTCCATGCTCATAAAATTTTCGTTGTAAAAATTACAAAGTTAACTGAACCCTTTTGTTCTATTTAGTTACTATGAAGGACTACAGAAGTGTTTTGGACTGGATTCAGAGACTGGCCAATATTCTTCCGAAGAAATAGATAAGTTGGATGCTTTATATAAATCTCTTGGGAAACAATACACCTGGTCTTCTGCTGTCAAGGTGATTAAATCTTTCTCTGCTCAAGCCAATTCCAACTCTAACTTCAAGAAGTATATTCCTTCCAAAATGTTAATGGAACAATATTTTAGTATTTGTGAATGTTACCTAAGCCTGCACACATGATAATTTCTAGACACATGAATATCCTTTGACAATGACATGCAACTAAAACACATTTTCATATTTTCCTTGAGAAAATAACATCGGTCACTTGTTGAGTCCTACAGTTGGTATTGTGGGTATTAGTTGTCAAGTTAACTTGTCAAAGGTAGTGTGAATTTATATTCAACAAATTTGTTATATGGGCTTTCGTGTCAATCTCCCAGATTCATTTTAATAGCTTCATCTTGTATGGCCTGTCATATTGCAAACTATATAAGGGTGGACTGGGTTGTGTTGGTATGTCTGTTGTATATTTGTGTACATGTGTAAATTACATCCCCGTTGAACTTCTTATTATTTTTGGTTTGATTATTGTTTTGTTGCTAAACTTGTTTGTTTTAATGAACACTTCCTCTGAGTAAGAGAGTGTTCTAGACGATCTTCATTTATCGTGAATGGGCAACTATGTCAGTAACGAATTTGTTTTCTTACTACAATAAGATTATGATTTCACCTCGTGTGGTTGTAAATATCTTTATAGGCCCCAGGCACGCAGAAAAGTAAACAAGATGCCCAAACAAAAGGAAGACCAAGATCAAGTAAACAAGGTAAATTCAGTCGCATAGTTTCTTCTTTTATATTGACTTATATTCATCGTTGATCATAACCTGAGTTATTAAACCAGGGAGATACGTATTACGCTCTGTCCCACTGATAGCTGACACACTCCCTTTGCATCATATTTACTGAAAAAAAGGTTCAGGCAATGTATGTAACAGTTTTTGTGTACAGCTTTATTCATTTAAAAGAACTTGCAGCATATATATTAGCTTTTTGGCTAACAATAATATATTTACATGTTGCACAGATCGCATTAGCCATTACACCTTATGTAGAGCTGACATTGAACAATTTGTACTGCTAATGCCAGCGAACTTAAGAATAGGTAAAGGTCCTTAGTTTACTCGATTTTCTCAACTTTCCACAGGCGTATAAGATACTTACAAATATCTATTACAAGGTAGTGACCTATATCTATTGCGGCTCACGTGAAACACCCTTTCAAGGCAAAGGCAATGAAAGTTAAGCACGCATGAAATCAGGTATGGAGTCGTCTTTATAGTCTGATGGGTAGTTTTTTACAAATCCTAAATACTGTTGTAGCTAATTTAATATATTTCTAGAATTTAGCTTTTTTCAAATTCTTGTGTTCTTGTAATTATAGTACCTGAGACCATTTTTGTGTCTGAAACAACCAAGAGACTGCCTAGAGCTCAGCCTACCTAAAATCCAGTCGGTATGGTTCTTGTTGATAGACCCGCAGAAGGAGCTCGTGCTGCATCATGTTGTTCATAAGTAATATCTTAATTCTCAATTAATGTCCCCTGTAGTTGGGTTTCTTTATGCATATTTGTGCTTGAAACTTGCTTGGAATAGCATGAAATTTCGGTATCAATAAAAGGTTAAAGCTGCAAGTTTGTTTGTTCTTGTTGGTTATTGTTGGATCCTTGAAAGGGAGCTCTTACATTAGTTAAACAAGTATGAGTCGAGTTGAGACGATTTGATATGTTGTAGTTGGTTATATTGGCATGTATCAAGACTTATGCGCTTTAATATAGTTGTATATTCTGGAATTATGAAGATTTTATATTTTCTGTAAAAACTAAAATATTTTTTAAAAAAAATAAATTTTCGTCAAGACCGGTTCTTATATAGAAACTGGTCTTTTTACCCTATAATAGAGGCATGTAGACATCGATTGCGACACCGGTTCTTTCTAGCGAACCGGTTTCGATGCTCATATTAGATACCGGTTGTGAAACCGGTTTCTATATGTTTTCGTTATAGAAATACCCCCTCGCCTAGAGTGGTTCCAAAACCACTCTCTATGAGCCATTCTAACCGATCTCTATGAGACTTTTTGTAGTAGTGACCAATGACTATAGTAATGGGCTTATGCTAACCATGGGCTGGTCCGACCCATTAAACAGATTACGGGTTGGCCCAATAAAATCCGAGGGCACTGTTGGACTCGTTTTCTCGCGTTCATTCCATTATCGTGCTCGGTTTTGTCCGATTTTGTCTTTTCTTTTGCCCATTGCTTTAATATCCGTACCTGCACATACACAAACACAAAACAAGCATATATTTGCAATTTTATTATGTTTTTGGTCTTTTGGGGTTGTTTTTCACGGTAAAAAGTATGTATAAAATAGCGAATACCAAATTCCCCCATACTAAAGTATTGCCGTGTCCTCACGCAATGTAATAAATACGCGCTTAAAACTAAAAATTCCAATCCCCCCTGTGTACAGGAAAATAATTATAAGAATGAGTGCAGGAAATGTTTCATCACAACGAAAAAAAATGAGTTTTCACTATAGGTGGAGGACTGGCGGTCACGATTTACACACGACGCCATCACCGTGACACCTGTGACGGGGTCAGGATATTCCTGAAGGCGTCAGTCGCCCAATTATAGGAAAACTCGAAAATTTTAAGTATTTTTGAAAATATAACTTGTACAACACTTAAGAAAGTTTAAATTCTTTTATAAACATGCAAAACCCTGAGTATAACAATTCTCTCATCCTATCTTTACTGTTTTAATAGAGTAGAAACCCTAAACTCTTATTGTATATATATCTATCCCATGGATTTTACGCTTAGTGTAGTTGTCTTTGTCTTTGATTACATGTTATATTTGATGAGAAGAAGCTTGAAAGTTCTTAGGAAGTTTCACTAGACGATTCTTATAGGATGATTTAACCAGTTATCGCATGTTTCTTCTCCATTATTGAGCAAACTATGGGAGTACTAGTTTCTTTTCCTTGTTTTATTTTTCTTTTATTCATTTTTACACGTACTTCTATAGAACATTGGGGACAGTATTCAACTTAAGTGTAAGGGGAAATAAGCCTTAGAAACTATCCTTTCATATGCCATTTGCTTTGTCTTTAAAATGATGGGTAATATATCGAAACATAACATAAAAAGGTAATTTTGACCAAAATTTAATTTTTTTATGACACACACCGATGAAAATCGAGTATTAATAGCGTCTCATGGATAGGAAATTATATGACTAGCATAAAAACCCTCAGAATTCCACCTCAAAAATGTGAGGTTCGCCTTTAGATCTTTAGGAATTCAGGTATCCATTATCGATACCCAAGATAGTTTATACCTTTAGCTTTCTCGAGTTAAGGAGTGAGCAGTCATATGTGTCTATTCTGTTGTTACGGATGTGTACGCGTGGTCTTTGTTGCCTTTTATGGAGCATTGAGATCGGTATTAAATTATATGAGTGTACCGATAGTATATTAAATTCTAGAACTTGTTTTTGTGATGCATCCCGAGACCGCATAGTGAGTATTAGGATTTGCTAGATAAGAGGCACTAGGATTAACCTATGTTTTAAACATGTAATTGTTATGATGGTCACATCGATCATATAACTATCCCACACCCTTGCCATGCACTCATTTTTAGTATAGGATACCCCTAGTACAACCCTCCGAGCCTATCCTTTTTCATGGTTCTTGTAATTTTCTGGTTAAGCCGGATTATTAATGAAGAGCATTGTTCACCCTTAAACCAATCGTTACACCTAAATCGCCTTAGCCTACCTTGTATGTACTCACCTTTAGTACATTATTGTTTTAACCCAAGTTAATTATTTGAGTACACGGTCGCTAAGTCCTTATCCTTGTAAATACTGTTTTGGAACGATTGGGATTCATGGTAGTATTTATTTCGCGGAAGAATGGGGAAGAAAAGTTAAGTCAATACCCCCATATGTTTGTTGGATGATCTCCATGTTATTTTGATCCACCTCAAATCGGGTCATTAGTTAGGTTGTAAATCATCGAGTATGTAAAAGTTCAAGTGTAGGGGTGTATCTAAAAACCCCCATGATGTATTATATGTTTAAACAATGGCAGGGCAAAAGTGTACGGAAAAAAAATTGTATATAAAAAAAGTAAAAAAACTGTACGGGCTGCCATTTGCTTATGTTTATGTTTATCATAGAGTCAAGAAAAGAAAAAGAAAGAGATTGATGTAGAGTTGTGTAGAGTTTGTATATCTTCGTCCGAGTCTTGGCTTAGCAACCAAACCAGAGTGTATTCATGTAAATAATTAGCTAACCCTTCCACTCCAAATTCATCCAAAGCCACCCAAATGTATCCCATCCATTTCCGTTTCCATTATATGTTATCTTACACCTACACGCCACAACCCTTTAAAAGACCTCTTGGATAGTAATGAATAATGCTTGCGCCTAGCGGTGGAGGTTTGATCCTTTACCAAGCCTATGGTAATTTATATGCTATGATAGGTAATGAGTGTTGATTTTCCATTTCCCCATTATGTTATAATTTATTATACACCTGAGAGAAAGAGAGAATCCCAAACACTTATGTGAGGTGCTAGTATGTACTTTCCGTGCTTTTAATTACGAGGTCTAGAAGGTTGCGTTGTAAAATACTTTTAAAGAGTAGGTTAAATGACCATCATATTGCTATTGTCTAAGTAGAAAAGCCCATTTGCTTGAGGACAAGCAAATCCCAAGTGTAGGGGTATTTGATGAGGTGTCATTTTATACACTATTTCGGGGTCATTTAACCCCTTAAATCATGCAAATATGCCCAGATTATGTGCTTAATTGTTTGTTTTCAGGGTTTTAGCACTTGGATGGCATTTGGAGGGAATACACGTGACTTGGGCTCATTTAGAGAAGAAACGGACGAGATTACAGACCTACACCAAATCCTTGAAGAAGTATTGCTTACAGAACGTGGAGACGGCGTCGCAGGCATAAAGCGACGCCATCGTGATCCATCTAGTGACGGCATCAGGGATTTAGAAACGGCTTCAGGATGTAGCCGACTCAATGAGGATCTAGAATCATCCACGTAGCGACGGCGTCAGGATTACAACGCGACGCCGTCGCATCGATATCTCTATATATATTAAACCGATTTTAGGGTTTCAAGTGTGTAACTTTTGGGATAACTTTGTATAACTTAGGGAGACGAACCCTAGCTCTTGTAGCAGCTTCATAGGTCATTTTTAGGGCCTCAAAACCCTATTGAACTACCTTGAATCCATGTTTTAATTCAAGTAAGGTTATTTATCATTAATCATTCAATATGTCTATGTGTTGTGTGATTGATTTATCTCTTTGCTTTCTTTATAACATGTGAGGCTAAACCCTCCTTTGTATTTGCTTATGATTGCATGAAAGTCTTGGATTGTAATCCTTTTAGTGTCTCTTCTTGAGATGAATGTTGCACGTTAGGCTTTAAAAACTAGGGCATAAGATATTAAATTGACATAGACGTCTAGAAATGGCGAGAAGTGTATAGAAAGGATACCATCGGTAACAGTCTTCATACTACCTTACCCCTAATATGGTTGACCCCACTTATAGATAATTTTCAATGAATTTAATATACTCTTAAGCCCATTGTAATAGTCTTCATACACCTTACTTGTGCGTTGCCTTAAAGGAATATTAAATAGACGGCGGGTTTGTGTAATTCGTTCATGACTTAGGAAATACTTACACAGATCATCACGAGTGTGACAAGACAACATGATTAAGAGAAGCAATCTAATGAGTAATGCATGATTAATTAAATACAATATCTTATCATAAAGTTATCACCAGCAGTATAGTTTATATTTAGTTTAATTAATTAGTTAATAACCAACCACTCAAACCTTTGTGATTTTATCTGCTTTCTATAAAATTTAAAAATGACAAAACTAATCTCCCTTTCATCCCAGTAGACTCGGCTAACACCCTGTTTCGCTGCTTCCCAACCTATGCCCAAAGAACGATAAACAAACCCGAGTCCTGCCTATATTACGCTACAACGATAAGGTACACTGCTAGGGAGTTTAAAACTTCTTTGAAGTCATTACGACAAACGCATCAAAAAGTTATGCCCGGGAGACAACCCAGAGTGTTAATTTTCAATTTGATCGAGTCTGTCTTCCAAATGTCATACGGGTAATCCAACATTAATGGATACGACAATCGACTATCTGGTATGTTAACCAGTATAATACTATTATGCGCTTTTAAAATTTTATTGTCAGTTCAGTTTATACGGCGTATTAATTAAATATATACATCGTATTAGACGATTGACCCGTACTTAGGATTTTCAATACAGGTCTCAATATGGCGTATCCTAAAATATAGATACGGCGTATCAACAACCTATACAGTTTTAGTTTTTTTACTTTGATTTTTTACCGACGAATACCGAAGATAGAATTACACTTGTTTTCTTATGATTTTATACAGAAACCTTTGGGACGAAATAAAACCAACTGTGTATTATCTTGTATAAACGTGTCGATATCACCACTAATATTTTAAAGTATGTATATTATGGATGATTGGGAGTTGACCGTTACGGGAACACCAACTAAGGTTGTTTTTATTGATCTATGATCAAGACGTTTATGTCTATAGGAGCCGCTTGAGTATGTTAAGGATATATATGTACCCCTGATTTAAATTTTTTAGTTTTGTATCTATTTTGTTGTTCTATCAATCAGAATTTTCATTTTTTTCTGTCCGTGATCCGTAAATATCCATGTTATATGCAAAGAACCCGATGCTCATATGCCCTGTCATGCATCCCCTCTCTCATGCCTTTCTTTGTTCATGGTTTAATATTCTGGTGTCCTAGGCATAGAGGAACCACACCGATTGGGTTATATGATGTTAGCTCTAGGTATAGGGTCTTATCGTAGTGCCTTATTTCATTTGATTACTTATGCTTTTTAAAAGAACTTATTGTCAACCTCTTTCAAATATGAATCTATCTGATTCAGAAGGGTGGATCTACATTAGATCTTACCTGAATCGCCCCATCTATCCTCCCGAAGAGAAGTTTGGTTTCAAACCCCAGTTCGAACAGGAGGAGTACACCAGCCGAGTGTACCTTGATACCACATCTTCAGGGTCAGGGCGTCCGAATGAGCACATTGACTATTCCATGTGGCTAGAGCCTCCATAACCCCGGCACAATGACATAATTATCAGGGGAGCGCTGATGTCCTGTCGTGTAGTGTCAATTTATTGATTACCAAGATTTAAAATTATATTTAGCCGAATTACCCTAAAACAACACTTTAACGGGCAGTGTACCCGATCGATGGGAGTTTCGTGGTAAATAGGGTGTCGATCACTAATACGAAGTAAATCTTTCAATTTATTAATACGTTTGTTTTTTTTTCTAATCTTAAGTTAGTCTAAGCGGTATGCTAGAACCTATGTTAAAGCCTAAATCTAATGGGATAAGGGGGGTTTAGTCATGAGAGACTGGCACAGGTTTGGTGGTGACATAAAACTAATTCGAAGACATAATTAACCCACGCAAGCAACTTAACCGAGAATAAAATGAGCAGTCTAGCCCAAAAATAAGAAAACTGTATTAAACCCATTATTAAATCTAATCATAATGTCTAGTTTGTTTGTTAGGTAAATGATTACTTATCTTGAAGCTGCATATCATTCTTAAGAACACAGGCGGGAATTCTTTCCTAAGACCCTAGACATTAGAACTCTGCTCATAAATAAGACGCATCCGTATAAAGCATCCTTATTTGCTGATTATAATCTATCTTAGGGATTAAGGCAATGGTGATCTTGTTAAACCCTAGCTCATAGAGACTTTACCCACTTACTGCTTAATGGCAATTCATACACTAGTAGTCCACTAACCAAGTCTTTACCAATTGATTAAAACATACTCGTTGATACCAAGGTCACCATATGGCACAACTAAGCCTACCATCAAAGGCTAAAGATAGGTAATTAATTGTGATCCTATTGATCTAGATGTATAAATCACTATATGGAGAGTTATCCTGGTATCTAGATTACTTGGTCCAATCACTAGATCCATTGAATGATAGTCGCATACAAAAGCAATTCAACGGATAAAATACGAAATCGAGAACAACAAAACCAACATTAAGATCTTCATAACAATGCTGTAATACCAGAAGGTATTGGGTCGACAAACTTCTTAATTAATACAAGAGTAATGAATTAGCCAAGGTAAACTAACCGAGTTAACGAATGATACCAAAACCTGAACGATTACAAGAGTACAAGAAATTACACGTTGTCTTCTATGGAATTAATCGAGTTGCTCGACCTCTTATGCTCCTTTTCTCCTCTAAAAGCCGACTTTTATAGTTTAGGTATCGAGAATATGATTTAGCACACTGAAAACTCGTTTTTGAGTTTTCTATTTATAAGTTCTGAAGTTGCTTTTGATACGGCGTATCCAATGTGTTGGATACGGCGTATTGGAGGTTTCTTAGAGTAGGGACCAAATACTTTGATACTCATCCACAGAAAATTTTATTCCCATAAAGCTTGAATACGCGTGTTTGGTCTTACAAATAACACGGGCGTATTATCTCCCATATATCCATCGTGGACTTTGGTGAGTGCAAGCACGGATACGAGCCGTAATCTTCCTGTATGGAATACGGCGAATGGTAGATCAAAACAGAATCTTTAAAATATATTCTTTAAGCCTCCAGAATGTTGTTCCTTTTAGTTAATCGTCACCGAAGAACACCATAATTACTACAATGCTCAAATATAGAATGATTAAGTGACATTTATTTTCAATAATTATAAAAAAATGGTTAATTTCATTGATAAATGAGGCTATAAAATATACGTTATTTGATGTCATCAAATATTCCATCCCATTTGAAACCTACTTGTCCTCAATAGACTTTAGAAGTTTATAACAAATGTACCTAAGATTTTTTAGTTTAAGCGTTTATTTGATCTATTACAAGGTACACAACCAAAAATCTCACGAAATAGGAAGAATGGAAACACTCAGAGTCACTCAACTAAATCTAGTTGTGGTAACATGTAACTAATTCGCCTCCATTGCACGGGTAATCGTGACGAGTTACAAACATAAGCTTGGCAAGGGATGACACAAAAATCCCCTCCACACTATAACTAAGGATTAACAAGTTTATAACGGAAAAAATGGTTTTTTTTTTAGATAAGGCTAGGGTTGATTACTCAAACTAATCTTTATTGAATACCAAATATTCTAGAGGGCAACAAAGACCCCACACATACACAACCCTAACAATGGGATAGACACATGTGTACGCTCACCCCCCACCTCAATAAGCTTAAGAGTAGACTAGTTTGAGTATATATGGGTATGGATCTTCTAACTTTTCACCAATATAATAATCCAACAAGGCAAGCTAAGACATGCATACATTGCCGTAATACATAATAGACATAGCAATGCTCGATCACATCGTCATTGCGCTGTAAAACCATGTATAGATGATTAGAAAGGGAATTTAAATTGTTGTTAAGTAAAACTTACGAAACAAATATACTAGGTCCAAGATAAAAGTTGCTAGACACTTTTTCCTAACCGTTACCATGACAAAGACATAAATATTTACAAACGTCTTGATCATTGATAAAAAACAACAACCAAAGTTGGTGTTCCTGTAACGGTCAACTTCCTAATCATCACATACTTTACAAACTTTTACAAGACAAGCGACGATATCTACCACTTTATACAATACTCTACATTGTTGATTTTTGATTCGTTAAAATCAACACACGTAATAATAAAATATAATATAATATGAAAATTCCCAAATTACCCTTGAGGACAAAGTTAAAAAGGAAAATCTTCACAAATATATATAAATAATAAGTATATTAACCGGGAAGATGATTCCCGGGTCGTTATTCCCCAACGATTTTAAAAATTGAATCCTACTTTGTTGTATTGGACACTCGATTTTGAATTTGGTAACAAAGATGAATTGATTATCTATTTCAAAACGAATTAAAAGAAAGCAAAATGGTACAACAATTTTAGCCCCCGGAAAACAAATAAAGGGACAAGTTATACTTAACTAAAACCAAAACGGGAACCTAAACTGCATTAAAAACCCTAAATTTTCCAAATAAACCTAAAATGAAATTTTCTTGTTTAAATAGACCTCTAATTGACAAAAAGTAAGTTAAAGAAAACTAGACAAAAAAACGGAGTTGTAATGAAGCTTAAAAACTAGAAAAATGTGAACGAGAAAGAATCCCTTCTTTAAAAAATGACATTTTGCAATTCAACCCTACAAAACAAACTAACTTTCCTATAAAACGTTACTATAAAATAAAATTTTGTAAAAAATAATTATTATATTTTTGATTATTTTTCTATTTTTTATGATTTTTTAAAGTTTTTAACAAAATTAAATGTTTAAAAATACTAACCTATTTATAAAAATTCTAAAAAAATACAGAAAATAGCTTGAACTAAATAGAACCTATAAAAAATAAGCTTGATTACACAGCTTATCGAATAAGCTATGTAATAAGCTTAAAATAGCTTATAAGCTAAAAGGAAGAAAATGTGTACAAATATTAAATTTTGTAATCCTATAACGAAAAAGTCCCCAGGGCAAGATGGTAGTGGTGTGTGGTGTTGTGCACTTATAAGGGTTGAGGGTGTTGAGGTCGGGTGTTCGAGCCTTTCCTCACACCCCGATTTCCACTTCCCTCCCCCCCTTTTTTTAGAACAAACTTATAAAAGCAAAGTTTTAACAGCTGAAAATAAGCAATTTTAATAAAAGAAACTCTTTATGAAAAGCACTAAATAAGCTTAAATTCTATAATAGAAAATGACAGAAACTACTTAACAACTTTTTTTGGCTTTTTTATAGAATTTTAGAACTTCACAAGCTGAAATAAGCTGAAACCTAAGAACAAAAAGCACTTATAAGACTAATGTTAACCAAATAAGATACTAGAGAATAACTAATAAGCCTGAAATATCGAAATAAGCTCAAAAAGTACTAACTTAGTGTTAGTACTGCTAAGCTTTTACTTAAAGCTCAACTAAACTACTGAAAGCTAGACAAGCTCTTGGGAAAAGCTTATACTGAGCTTATCTACTCTTCTTAACCTAATAACCCCTTTTAAACCACAATAAGCTAAAAGGAATCAGCTTAAAAGCTCAATAAAGCAAAAACAGATATCAAGGACAAGGATATGAAATTTTTTCCTAAACTCCCAACTATAAGCTCACAATAAGCTGTGTCAATAGATCCTTACAGCTTTTTATGTAGGCAACAACTAATTAATGACCAACAAAGAGCTCAAAACAACTTTTGAAATTTATTTTGAAATTCGGCTTAAGCTAAAAAATTACTTAAGAAAAAGCTAATTTGAACTGAAAACTCACTTTTGCTTTTGCAAAGTACATCTGAAGTAGAAACTTTAAGCTTATTTTAAGATAAGCTATTGGATCCTTATGATATTACAACCTGAAAACAGATTTAGTTTTGACACTAGAGAACACAAATTAAGACTCAAAAAGTATTTTGAAAGGTAAATAAGGTATGAAAATAAGCTATCAAAGTGACAGCTTAACAAAATAAAACTTTTTGTTTTGGTTTTCTTTCTTTGGTTTTGACACTAAAATTGCAAATTAAGGCTTAAATCCTACTGACACTAATTTGAAATGCACTAACAACTGAATTAGGACTTAAATGAACAACTAGAAACAGCTTTTCAAGTCAAGCTTATCTAAAAACACTCCAAGGATAGTTTAACACATGAGTAAGCCGATAAGCTCAGACTAACTTAAGATTGCATTAAAAACTGAATTAAACCGTTGTTTAAAACTACTTCTACACTAATTAAAGTTAAATCAATTGCTGTAGGCCAAATGAAACCAAAAACAGTATAGCATTGGATAAAACAGGTTTTCCAAACACCCTTTTATTTTGAGATTTTCAAATTTTAAACTATAACAAGCTATTCTAAAACTAAAATTAAGTAAAAACATATCTAATAACTAAGGCTACATAAGACTAATAAGCAATTACTAACAGAAAATAGCAAGTATTAAGCACTACAATAAGCTATTAACTAAAATAAGCAACATATTTTTGGATTTCCAATAAATTTTAACTAAAACTAATAATACTTAAAGAAGGAAAAGAAAATGTACCTCAGATTCTGCTAAACAAGATCATAAACTCAATAAAAGAGCTTAAACACTACTTAAAGCTTATAAGCTTATAAAGCTTTAAGAGGCTTCATTAAGCAAAACCAATCTAAACCTACTCTTGACCTCAAGACTAAACAAAACTTATTACCAAGCAGCCAATAACAATTCCAAGGGTAATTAACTTAAAGAGTGTATAAGAGCTTAATCTGAGCTATTTTGACAATTTCAACATATTTTATTTATAAAAATATTAAAGGAAAGACAGAATTTGAAAGCAAACTTGATTATATTAATAAGAAGAGATTACAAAGCTTATTTAAAAGGAGATTACACTAAAAAACTTGAATAAGCTAAAAATTACAAATAAGCTAAAATAAACTACAAACTACTACTAAAAGCTAAAAACTAGAACTAAAAAAACCTCCCAGATGATGAATGAGGAGCTCCTATTTATAGGCATATGAAGAAGGTTCTGGGTCTTCATTGTGTGTTTCTTTTGTGAGAGGAGTGGAGAATGATTCCTTGATCTACAATCTTGGCCGTGTGATCTTTCTTGCTCAAGACTTCTTAAAATCTTGTCCCTTGGATTGAGTGTGTGTGCTCTTGAATTGCTACGCTGGCACGATGTTGTTGACAGGAGTGGGAGTGATAGTGATTGTGTACGAAGTAGGTGTAGGGGAAGTGAGGTGGGGGATGAATGAACAGTAAAAGGGATTGGGTGGTAAAATTTGTTACCAATTTGACTTTTTGACCAGGGTTATTGGGAGGGTTGACTTGGGTCGGGGTTAATAACAAAAGGGTTTAGGCCGGGTATTCGTTATAAGGTTTTGGGTTAATATAAGAAGTTAACGACCGTTATCTCTTTTATATAAAAGAGATTTACGGTGTTAGGGTTTTTAGGACTTATGGTGAATTTATATTAAGGGTTTTTGTTGGTGTTTTGAAATTTTGTTTTTCTCTATGGTTGACCGACTGTTGACCACTTATAGCATTCTCTCGGCATTTGTAGACTTAATTTCCGTTTCCGTGTCCGTAGTTTGTCTGGCTTTGACCGGTTTTCTATGTAATTTTTTGCAATATCCAAACCTACATAATCACAAAGACAAAACAAGCAATATACAAGCATTTTAAGCACAATTTTATCTTTTATGGGTCATTTTTGATATAAAACAGATATGTGTTTTCACACATATCAAAATACCCCAAACTAAGCGATTGCGTATCCTCACGCAATATTATATGCTTTAAAACTAAATACCTCAAAACTTTCCCAAACTAAATCTTTGAAATGTAGCAAAGATTTTTGTGGAGAGAGTTAAGAAATCACAAGTTATAAAACACCCCATTCTCCCATTTTTTTATTATTATTTTTATATAAACTTAGAATATTTTGACTTTCGTTATTTCCATAATTGTTAGGGATCAATAGAAACAAATGAGCATTTCCGATTCGAGAATGCCCCCTAAAATGATTAAAATCTCGTCCCTAGTGACTTTCACTTGCTTCCAAACCAAAGCTAAAAACGAAATCACAGCTAAATATCATAAGATGCTAACACTACTCAATTTGCAACTTGTGAACTTTTACTCCCGACATTTATTATATCTTAATGAATGTGCTACTATTGAATTTCGACCATAGGATCATCGGTTTTTTGCAAATACATGCTTCACGTTCCACCAAAGAATAATAGTTTGAGGCGAGATCATCCCATGTAGCCTTTCCGTCTCGCATATCCCCACCTTGCGGCTAAGTACCAGGCTGTTGACAACCCCACAAGACTAGTATCTTCGGGACTCACGACCTTAGGTTTCAAAAACTCACATGTTTCCCGATTTATTCTAGCTTATAAAAATAGAAAATTCAAAGTCCAAGAAGCATATTTGAATTTAACAAAAACAAATCTATTTATTAATTTAAACTTAATATTAAACATAATATTTATGCAATTGTCACCCTCGACCTTTTAGAAGGATGCAACATCGGTTGTGAGCCGCCAAGATGAAGCTAAGACTTTATCAGTTCTCGGATTTTTTATTCTTACTATAGGCTTTCTTTAGAAGACTACCACATCGGTTGTGAGCCGGCAAGAGGTAGTAAACTTTTATCAGCCCACAGCTTTTATTATTATTATTTTTTTATTTTTCATTCATCATCATTTTATCATTCATTTTTATATATAGAAGACTTCTTTTTGAAAAATTCAAGTATAAATTTGAACTAAGACTAAAATTTTTGCTATATATTTACCTAAAATAATTGTTGAATTTAAGTTTAGTCTCCAAAACAGCACGTAGTATAACCGGTTAAGAGCTTTGGAGAAAAACAACAAGTTACATATCATGACTCTTTAGATCTCTAACTAATCCTTGATACTCCCCTCATACTTACTCCTATCATTTTTCATTCTTCGTAAATTTCCTCGATACGCTTACCTTAAAAGTTAAGGACAAGCCAGAGCTCAACACTGCTCAGATCCGAGTCAAAATTACTCTTATCTACCAGAGCAAGAAAGTAAAAATTGTGACAAAAACACTTATTTTTATTTTTTGAAAATTTTAAAAATTTCATATTTTTGAGAATTTTGGTGGGAAAACGGATACGTGAGAACAACGTTAAAAGTAGGCAAGGATCATATCGAGAGATATACTACACCATACTAAAATTAAAAACCATTGTTCTGTAATGTTTCCTAGCCTAAGACTTTAAAAAACCCCATACTTAGAACCAAAAAGGTCGAATGCACTAACTCAAACATGAAGAAATAACACAAAAATCTTTACCGATGATGCAAGTGTGCTAGAACATAAATGTATAGTACGATAAAAATCTTAGGATATCGGATTTCCCAAAACTGACTGTAATTAAAAGGCTAGGAGCCGAGTAGACCGGACAAAACACCGAACACGATAGACTCAAAAAATTTGGGTTAATCCTGGCCAAACAATCACAAGTTACAAACACAACGTGGAAATCGAAGAATACAAGCCTCCTCACATCACAATAGAAAATAAGAAAGAAAAAGAGAAAATGGATAAGCATGGGGTGCCTCCCATGAAGTGCTTTGTTTTTGGTAACCAAGTCACATAGCTTGACGTCGACCCACAAGAATTTATCTTTGTCCTTGGAGAGAGTAAAATGGAAGAAAAATCTCAATCGGGCTTTTATCAAAGTTTGGATAAACAATTACGCACATGAAAGTATCCCATCCCATGAGGATGCCATCTGCTCTAAATGGAGATGTCGGGGTCAAAAATGGTGTCTTCACTCCCAAATGAGTAAAGAAAAGGAGAATCCACAGGGTAGGTGAGAAACGAGAGAAAAGTCCGAATGACAAATGTAAAGGAATCATCATCTTCAACATCAATCCCCCCCCCTTTTCATCGCCCCCTGAGGTCAAACATCATCTTCATTAACTTCTTCAAATTGTTTATCACGGTGCATCGATCTCAATAAATAAGCTAATCCAACATCTGGTGGTTCCGGAGAGGATGAGAAAAATGACGGATCATCATAAAGATCATAGTGAAATGATTCAAACTCGGGGAAGAGAGTTATTATCATGATCGTGGTACTGGCGAACTATCTTGTATTTTCATGTATAGTTTGTAACTAAAAGTCTCGAATTCAGGTAAAGAGTATCTGAAGTAAGAGAAAGAAGTAATTAGACCTCCACAAAGAATGAATCCCTAATCCACAATGGGAATAGGAAATGAAGAGGGAGACTTGAGCACACGATCGGGAGTGGGATTATCTTTCAAAGATTCAATATTAGTAATAAGATGACTAATGTTCAACAATTTCTCACGAAGAATAATGTCTTGGATTTGAAAAATATCTTCTAAGTCAAACTCTTTCTCTTCTTAATCTTCATTCACCTCCTCTAAACTAACGATCTCCAAATTGAGAGGTGATGCTTCATGTACTCGATGTTCTCCATAAAATCGTCCATCACTGAAGTACCCATTCATTGTTAGAATCAGTATAAAATTTTAGAATGAATGCTCAAAGCATCAAAAGTGGAAGGATCTTTACAACAGGCACATCACAAGTATCTTCGGAAATCACCATAAACTCGACGTGGATTTTGGACCAAGGTTCTCGACACTAGAACTTTTATTACTATCAGACTGATTTCGATTGCTAGAATAGTGTCAAGATGCCTCATCCTCCATTATGAGAGATGTCAACGGCCTCCTTTGGTTGATAAGCAGGCAGGGACATGTGTGATTGCAATGGTATAGTCCTCGTCATCATCATAGCAAATAGGAATCTTCCAATATCGATCTTTAGACGCTTGTTCTTCCGCAATTCGTTTTTCTTTTTCCTTCCTTTGTATAATTTGACCAACCATATCACATATTAGGATGTCATTTGCTCCATAAGCTTATATTGAGAGATAGAAAACCATTTTAGAACATTTAAGATTAATTGATGATGGTATATTATAAGGTTGAAATGGTCAAAGCCAAAAGAATTAGAATCATAGCAAGAATTTTGCTCATGATAATAGTCTTCATTCATCAGTTGACATTGAAAAGTCTCATGAGGACCCCCACAATCTTCACAACAAGGATATTGTTGTGTAAAATCATGAAAATATTGCGAGAAATTAAAGTCTTGATTGTAACACAATTCTGGATAGATAAACGGAACTTAAGGTGTACAATAGTGACCATAACGAGCATCGTTCCCGCAAAATTTACAAGAATACATAGGAGGTGGGTTGAAAATGTTAGGAGAATCATTAACAGAATTAGGTTTGGAATCATAAGTGAATGAATTCTCATCTCCAGAATTGCATGTCGGATGAACACTTGGCAAAGTTTGTGGGAGCTCATCAATGGTTTGATTGCATTGTTCTGGATTAGAGATAATCGGGGCTTTTGGTGGGCAATTATAACCAATATAAGCACCGTTCCCACAAGACTTGCAAGTACATCGTAGACAAAAGATATCGTCTAATGAATTACCACACTCGTAACAACAATTGTGGTTAATTTGTGGAGGACTTTGCGAGGAATTTTTACCGGGGTCTTGATTGAAGACGAATGGCTCTTGAGGTGCACTAACAACGTTAGTGTTGTGATTAGATGACTCGGAAGTGTTTAGAATTTCGTTTTTATTATGAATTGTATACCAACCTTCATTCAAACACTTTCGCACAAAAGCACAAGATCGACAATTTAGACCATCAACCGGATCTCCACAAGTTGCATAATTCTGAGGGGATTTAGGAACAAGAATCTTGTCTTCAAGACCTCCTTTTGAACAACAAAAGTCTGCAGTGTACAAAGCTCCACAAGACGAGCATTCTTTAATCCCTTAAAGGGGATTTAAACGATAGTCGAATGACGCCATAAAAATTAAACAATATAGAGGGTTAAGAAAAGAATTAAATGGATAAGAAGGTAAAGGGGAATATTTTTAGATTTTGAAAATAATACATAAGAAAAGAATTAAATGGATAAGAAGGTAAAGGGGAATATTTTTAGATTTTGAAAATAATACATAAGAAAAGAATTAAAAATAACAAAGAAAAATATTTATGGTATTTTTTTAAAAATTTTATATAAAAGTAAATAAAATGGAAATAAAATATTTTTGTATTATTTTTTATATTTATAAAATAGAAAAATATTTACAAACGGAAAGCGAAAACTTCACGAGGAAGGTTCTTCAGAACACTAATCTTCAAACGAAACACGATAGTCGTAACACACTTCCCCGGCAACGGCGCCAAAAATTGATATGTCCTTTTTAATACATATATATATAATATATAAATACGTAATAATAAGGAAGATAACAATTATAGTATAGATAAGTATTTTCCGTCGGGTTCTAGAAACAAACTTTTAACCAAAGTTGTCTCAAAAACCTCCCGGGTCGTTTTTCCTCGACGAAGTGCGAATTGAAAATCGGTAAAGTCCGTGATCGCGCGTTTTGAATGGTTTAAAATGATTTTGATTTTGGTTCCTAAATCCTACTTGACATATTGATAAAGTAAATAAAAGCAAATAAACGAGCAAAGCAATAAAGACAATTAAACAAGTAAAGCATTAAAAGATTACTAAAAACTAAGAATTATATAAAATGGAAAATGTTTGCTAAGTGACGTGAAATGTTCATCAAGTGTGGGCTTAGGTTTAACGAATTAAAATCCTTAGAAAACAAGTTTAAAGAAATTAAATGACAAGTAAAGTAAAATGTTTTTTAAAAATAAATGACAAGTATTAAAATTGCATTAAAAGTAAATGACGGAATATAAATTGGAAAATACTAATGATTATTAATTTTTTTAAACCTTTTTAAACCCGCACTTAAATTC
>BQNB010025047.1:0-60076 GCA_026074375.1 Tanacetum coccineum
AGGTTAGGGGGGAATGTAGGAGAGTAAAACGCTTTTTTCTTTATTGTGTCAACAAGAGGCATTAAAATACCCCTTTCAAGTTTAGATCATTAAGACTTGTTTAAATATGAGCGTGTCTGTAGTTGAACCATCTGGAAATGCAAATGTGCAGCATTCCAAATTAAATACAAATTCTGAGCTAATGTGCGTTAAATGTAATTGTTCTATGTTTGATGCTAGACATGAATTTTTATTTCTTGAATTTGTTTATGATATAAATGCGAGTTCTAAATCTAAGTCTGTTAAGAAAGTTAAAAAGAAAGAAGAATGGAAACCTACAGGAAAAGTGTTTACTAAAAATAGATATAACTGGAGACCCACAGGATGGACTTTCACTTTAGTCGGAAATGCGTGCCTTTTAACTAGGATTACCGCCACTAATAAAGTGCCTCTTAGGGAACCCATTCCTCTAGAAGTAACTACACAAGAATTTGTAGTAACTAAGGTTTATACTAGGAGCCCTAAGGTACCTAAGACTTATGGTTCTAATAGCAAACCTAAGATTATAAAGTCTATGGTTTCTAACAAAACAGAACCCGGTACATCTCGGGGATCTAATACTTCAGTTGCTCCATCTTCTTCTTCTATTGTCGATCTCAGGTTGTCCAAATTGTTTTGTGGTATTTGGACTCCGGATGCTCCAAGCACATGCTAGAGATCGCTCTCAGCTCACTAATTTCATTCACAAGTTTCTCGGTACTATCAAGTTTAGTAACGACCAGATTGCAAAGATTATGAGGTATGGTGATTATCAGATAGGGAATATCATAATATCAAGGGTTTATTATGTGGAGGGACTAGGACACAATCTATTCTCTATTGGTCAATTCTGCGACTCAGATCTTGAAGTAGCTTTCAGAAAACACACGTGCTTTGTTCGTAATCTGGAAGGTGTTGATTTACTCTCAGGATCTCAGGAAACAAACCTTTACACTTTGTCATTAGGGATATGATGGCGTCTTCTCCAATCTGTCTTTTGTCCAAAGCCTTAAAAACCAAATCATGGTTATGGCACCGACGATTGTCACATTTAAACTTTGGTGCTAATAATCATTTGGCTAAACATGGTCTTGTACGAGGTCTTCCCAAATTGAAATTTGAAAAAGATCACTTGTATTCGGCATGTCCTATGGGTAAAAGCAAGAAACAATCACATAAACTAAATTTGAAGACACCAATCAGGAAAAACTATATCTTTTGCACATGGATCTTTGTAGGCCTATATGTGTTGCAAGTGTAAATGGGAAAAAGTACATCCTCGTTATTGTGGATGATTACTCTCGGTTCATATGGGTAAAGTTTTTAGCATCAAAGGATGAAGCTCCTAATTTTATAATCAAGTTTCTGAAAATGATACAAGTTAGATTGAATGCAACTGTCAGGAACGTTCGTATAGATAATAGAATTGAGTTTGTTAATCAAACCCTGCGAGACTACTATGAACAGGTTGGCATCTCTCATGAAACAATGGTTGTGCGAACTCCATAACAAAATGGTGTTGTTGAAAGGCAAAATCGTACGCTTGTTGAAGCCGCTCGTACAATGTTAATCTTCGCACAAGTTCCTTTATTTCTATGGGCTGAGGCAATTGCTACTGTATGTTACACCCAAAATTGATCCATTATATGACGACGCCATGAAAAAACTCCTTATGAGCTCTTACATGATAGAAAACCCGATTTATCCTACCTTCATGTCTTTGGTGCACTTTGCTACCTAAACAATGATAGTGAGAATTTGGGCAAATTTCAAGCTAAAGCTGATATAGGTATTTTCATTGGATATGCACCCAAGAAGAAAGCTTACCGTATCTACAATCGACGTACCTGAAAATCATTGAAACCATCCATGTCAATTTTGATGAGCTGACGGCTATGACTTATGAACAACTCAATTCAGGACTCGGGCTTCAATCAATGACTCCCGCAACATCCAGTTCAGGACTCGTTCCAAACCCTATTCCTCAACAACCTTGTATTCCACCACCAAGAGATGATTGGAATCCTTTGTTCCAACCTATGTTTGATGAATACTTTAATCCTCCAACAATTGTTGTCTCTCCAGTTTTAGTCGCTGCTACACCAAGAGCTGTTGATTTAGCCGACTCACCTGTGTCTACGTCAATTGACCAAGATGCTCCATCAACAAGTATCCCATCAACACAAGATCAAGAAAATTCTCCAATTATTTCTCAAGGTTTTGAAGAATTACCAAAAACACCACATTTTTATGATGATCCACTTCATGAATTTCTTCATGAAGACTCAACTTCTCAGGGATCATCATCTAATGTGAGACCAATCCATACTCCATTCGAGTCACTTGGTAGATGGACTAAGGATCATCCTATTGCAAATGTAATCGGAGATCCTTCTCGTTCTGTCTCCACCAGAATGCAACTACAGACTGATGCCATGTGGTGTTATTTGATGCCTTCCTAACTTCTGTAGAACCAAAGAACTTCAAACAAGCAATGATCGAACCATCATGGATCGATAAAATGCAAGAAGAAATTCATGAATTTGAAAGGCTACAAGTTTAGGAATTGGTGCCGTGTCCAGACAAAGTCATGTTGATCAAACTGAAATGGATTTATAAAGTCAAGAGTTACGAATTTGACGGGGTACTAAAGAATAAGGCAAGACTAGTTGCTCAGGGATTCAGGCAAGAGGAGGGTATCAATTTCGAGGAATCATTTGCACCGGTTGTAAGAATAGAGGCCATGCGTATCTTTGTAGCTAATGCAGCCAAAAAGAATATGAAGATTTTCTAATGGACGTCAAAACGGCATTCTTAAAGAATAGGTCTACGTTTCTCAACCAGAAGGATTTTTTGATCAGGACAACCCATCACATGTGTACAAGCTTAAAAAGCCTCTCTACGGTCTCAAACAAGCACCACATGCATGGTACGACATGTTGTCAAGTTTCCTCATTTCACAACATTTCTCTAAAGTGCAGTGGATCCAACACTCTTTACACGGAAAGCAGGAAACGACTTATTACTGGTACAAATTTATGTTGACGATATAATATTTGCATCCACTAATACTGCTATGTGTAATGAGTTTGCTAATCTGATGACCACTAAGTTCAAGATGTCGATGATGGGGCAGATGTCATTCTTTTTAGGATTACAAATCTCTCAAAGTCCCAAAGGCATCTTCCTAAACCAATCAAAATATGCTTCTGAAATTATTAAAAAATATGGTTTGCTAACTAGTGATTCTGTAGACACACCTATGGTAGAAAAGAATAAACTGGATAAAGATCTACAGGGGACACCCGTTGATGCTACACTTTACCATGGCATGATTGGTTCCCTCATGTATCTAACATACAGTAGACCCGACCTTATTTATGCAGTCTGCTTATGTGCCTGGTATCAGACAAAGCCTACCAAAAAGCACATAAATGCGGTTAAATGGATATTTTGATACCTAAAGGGAACCATTAACATGGGTCTCTGGTACTCGAAGGATACCGGTATGTTCCTAATAGCATATGCAGATGCAGATCATGCGGGGTGTCAGGACACTAAACGCAGTACATCAGAAAGCGCTCAATTCTTAGGTGATAAACTTGTTAGTTGGTCTTCCAAGAAGTAAAAGAGCATTGCGATCTCGAGTACAGAGGCGGAATATATTGCCTTATCTGGGTGTTGTGTTCAAATACTATTAATGCGTTCATAGCTAACAGATTATGGTTTTCAATTCAATAAGATTCCTATGTACTACGACAACAAAAGTGTGATTACTCTATGCTACAACAACGTTCAACATTCAAGAGCAAAGCACATTGATGTACGCTACCATTTTATAAAGGAGCAGGTAGAGAATGGAATTGTGGAACTTTACTTTGTTCGAACAGAATATCAACTGGCTGGCTTCTTTACCAAACCCTTGCCAAGAGAAAGATTCAATTTCTTGAACGAAAAGCTCGGTATGAGAAGCATGTCTCCGAAAATGCTAAAACATCTAACAGAGGAAGAGGACGAGTAAAGGTGGTTACTCAAGGTATATCCTGTATCATATGTACATAAGAAAACATAAAAACACAAAAATAATTTTCTTTTAATACAAATTTTTCAAAAACAAAATAAAAAATAAAAAAATTAGAAAAATATAGAAATATGTATCTCTGGCATGTCTTCTGAAAATCGATAACATTTACGGCCTTAGAAATGTCATTTAATAATGATACGAGGCTGTAAATGAAGTTCGAGCAGAAGTTCAAAAGCTTTTAAAACATGCCAAAAATGGCTTGCTATTACTTCCGATAGCAACTCGGTCATCATCTTCAAGGCAAGTATTTCAAAAAGAAAACTTGACCTCTCAACGGGAATTTATTCTTGGGCATGGTCTACTTTATGACCATGCAAAGGCTTGTGTTTACTTTGCAACACAATCCGTTCTTCCTTTATACAAATTAATGTACGTGTCAGTGCATTTCTTTGTTAAAATAAGAGAAATCTTATTTTTCATGGTGTTGATTTTAAAAATAATATAATCATCTTTAGAAACTCATCAAAAAAATCATTTTCAAAGACATTTGACTACTCAAACAACGACTACAGCACTTTAAATAGAAAACGGGTCATTTTTCGAGGGGGAGAAAATGTCAAATATCTTCTTCATAAAATCTGTTTGTGATAAAAAGGAAACGGTTTTAAATAATGACGGGTTAACAATTGAAGGGGAGTTAATTAAATTTAACTTATGTGAGTTTTAACTGTTATGTGTTTATGCCATGTAGGGTGCAAAGAGCAAAAATAAGTTGCTAGGAATGATAGTTAAAACTTCAGGGACTTAATGTGCTAATTGTTAAACTTTGATTTGCCTTAGAAAACTAATTATAAAAAATGCATAAGTTCTAGTAGTTCAAGGGGCATTTGTGTCAAACTTTCAAAGTTAAATCATAAACACCCCTTTGCCTCGTTTCTAATACACACACAAACACACTTAAATTATGTTTTCTTTCCCTCCATTGTTAATTACTTAAAATTCTTCAAAACCTCATATTTCTTCATCTTCAAATGTTAAGGTAAATTAAGACTACGTTCTAAACATCCTAATGTGTTCATAATCAAAAGGATTCAATCAATTTCGCCCATTTGAGCTCAAAAACCGTAAAACTTGATTTAAGGTTCATAGAATTCAAAAGTAGGTTAAAGTTGAAATTGATTGAGGGGTTTTAGTCCTATAGGGGTCTAAATGATGTACCTATAACAGTTTTAAAAGGGGATAATGCATTCATATGTTTTGGTTGATTCTTGTTTTCGAAATTAATAGGTTATGGTGAAGAACTTGTAAAAGTTCATAGGTTTGGGTTGAGGGTTGCCACATTGATTGATTGTATAAGTCTGAGTGTCATTAATTATCCTAAAATGTTAAATCTTAAAGAACTTGGGTTTTCGTGTTCATATGATTCGAACAAGTCAAAAGTCAAAAATTTTATGGTTAATTCAGGAGTTAAATGTTTTAGACTGATTCTTAGATGCTAAACGAACATGTTTGTGTTGATTTTGATGCTTGAAATCATGAATAATTTGTTGGTAAAACTTTTCCTAGGCGAACTATACGTACTCATAAGCCTAGGCGAACTATACGTTTTCTAGGGTAGGCGAACTATACGTTTTGCCTTAGGCGAACTATACGTTCTCCCTTAGGCGAATTATACGCATTATACTAGGCGAATTATACGCCTTAAGTTAGGTGAATTATACACCTTTAACTTAGGCGAATAATACGCGTAATCTTAGGCGAATTATGCGGTTTCTATTAGGAAAATTATACACGCAGAATTAGGCGAATTATACGCACTTGAATTAGGCGAATTATACAAGTATACTTAGGCGAATTATACACATGTATTAGGCGAAGTATACATGTTTTTCACTAAGAGAACTAATTTTGTAATCTTGGTAATCTAATCCGGTAATCTAATCTAAGTATATGTTATCCTTAAATGGTCACATAGTGATTAATTTAGGACTAGTTTTCCTTAGAAATCTTTTGTGATTGCCACTCCTTCTATAGATTGCCTATAGTTATGATATTATAAGATTATGTGTGTCTCCCTGATTCATGTTAATTGTCATGTGTGTCAATTCTTTGCCTAGTATTTGTATGCCTAATTCCTAGTGAAATTCAGTCTTGCATCTGATCTTAAATCTTTCATGAACTAGATTGTCTTTTAGTGATATATATACTTTTGCTTGTATATGAACTGTATGTGATAAATCTTAGCAGAATCATGTCTTCCATTACTGCTCAACAAGCCAAACTTGACCTTGAACTTGTCCCCAAGGAGAAAAGGTTGGAGATTGGAAAATGCAACGGGAGACTCAATCCTGGAAAGACTCAGAGAGAACCTACATTTCAAGTTTTCTTGGATTCTCTTGTTCTTACTCCGTGCTATTCTGCATATCTCACCACTACAGATGTTCCAAAGGTTTACAATGCCTATCCAGAAGATGACTTAAATGCATTAGGTTGTCTAACAACTGATTGGTTTCTTAGTGATGGTAACACCGGTTTCCCCAAGACTGATGTTTTATCAAACTTAGTATCTATACTATTTCCTTTTAACTTCCTTAAGTCATTTTTTAAAGCAACAATTGCAAAAACCTTTTCCTGAATCTGAGCTTTTAATTCAGCATTATTAGCAAGTAAAGATGTTGTCTGTTCTGTAGTCTTAGATCTCGTGATTTTAATAGAATCATACAAATCTTTGTAATGAGTCTATCTGGAAAGACATCCGGTCTTGACAAGCTTCGTCTTTCTAGAGCTCAAATCCTTTGGGGAATGTACTTTAAGAAGAATGTGGACTATGTTGAACTACTTTAGGAAGATTTCACTTACTAGATTGACAGCAGAGGTCACAAAAAGCAAGAGAAGATGCTATTAGAATACAAGACCTATTTTGACTTTCTAAGACCGATAACATTCTTGTTTGACTTAATATAATTAAGGCTAACAGCATGCATACCTCCAGGGATGACTATCTGATAAACACTTTGAGATTCATCTCCGCAAATGAAGAATCTCAAATTTATGGAGCTCGACTTCTTGAATCTATGACAAGTCCTGAGATGCGAGAAACTAAAGCTTACAAGACTTACCTTGGCTATGCTACAGGAGTTACACCTCCTAAGAAGGCACAAAAGTTCAAGAAGCCTGCTTCTCCAAAACTCACTACTGTCTTAGTTTCACCTGAAGAACCCACAAGGAAGTCAAAGAGAGTTAAAAGACCTGCCAAGAAGTCTACTAATGCCCCAACATCAGGTGTTGTCATTAGAGATACTCTTGTGATGTCATTATCTAAGAAGAAGGAAAAGATGACTGTTGAGAAACGCAAAGGAATTGAGTTGCTCTCTGAAGTGGCATTAATGGAAGAAGCTCAGTATGAAGAAGTTTACAAGAAGAGTTTGAGGGACTTTCACAGGACTCATCCAAGTGGTTCTGGTATAGTTACCAAAATAGCTCCAAGTGCTGCAAAGATCAAACCTTCTGTCACAAATGAAGGAACTGGTGCTAAACCAGGGGTTCCCGATATGATTGAAAACAATCAACTGAGAGTGAAGCTGAATCTTAGGGAAGGGATGAAGATGACAGCAATAATGATCATGACTCAAGTAGTGAAGGCAGTGATCAAGAGAGTGACAGGGGTGATGACAATACCCAATCTGACAATGAAAAAGAGTTGGATTCCAAGCATGAAACTGATGAGAATAAAATGGGTTCCGAATCTGATCAAGAGGAGAATGAAGAAAAGGTTGAAGATGATGAAGAAGAAAAGGGTGATGAGTTTGTTAAAACCCCTTCTAACTATACTGATGATGAAGATGAAACCAATATAGAATCAAAGGTTGATGATAATGCTGAAGGTAATGAGGATAAAGGAATGGATTATACTACCAATCAGTTCGACGATGATGTGGATGTAAGGTTGAATAAACCAGTTAATGTTGATAAAGGGTTTATTAAAAAGGAGGGTACCGATGCTGAAATGATTAACGTCCAACAAGGGAATGAAAATCTGGAGATCACACTCAATCAAGTCATAGAAGATGCTCATGTGATAATTTCTACTATTGCAAAGAAGACTAAAGTTCCAGTTACTAGCTCTTCCCATTCATTCGACTTGGCATCTAAATTCTTAAAAATTTTAGATATTCCCCACACAGATGCAGAAATTATTTATCCAATGGATGTTCATGTCCATCATGAAGTACCAAGCAATCAAACACCTACACTCCTTATAGTACCTGTTTTGGTTATCACTGAATCTTCACCTGTATACACCATTGTCATCCCATAATCATTACCATCCTTTACTCCTCCACCACCACAATCAACACCAACATCACCACCAACAACTGAAGCAACAAATCCTCTATCTACACTTCTAAATTCCACTTCTGTCTTCCAATTCAACAACAGAGTCTCAGCTTTAGAGAAAGAAGTTGTTGAACTCAAAAAGGATGATCTTCTCAACACTCAAGTGACTTCTCTAGTAGATAAACATCTAGACTCAAGGCTAGGAGCCTCCAGAGAAGAATTCATGAGCTACCTTTCGGCATCCATCACTGTTAGGATCACAGAGCAAGTCAAGATTCAACTTCCTCAGATTCTGCCAAAGGAAGTGTCTAACTTCTCAACCACAGTCTACATATGAGGTTGCTGCTTTGTTTATAAAAATTGAGTTAAATAAGATTATTATTGACAAAATGAATGAAAGTCAATCATATCTGACAGCTACTGAACATAGATAATGCTATGATGGATTGATCAAGTCTTGTGACCTCGATAAGAGTCTCTTCTCCACTTATGATAAAGTGTATTCGTTAAGAGAAGCCGAAAAGACAAAGATAAAGATGAAGACCCTTTCGCTAGATCAGATCGAGGGTTGAAGAAGAGGAGGACAAGAAAGGATGATAAACCAACAAAAGGTCTGAAAACTAAAGAATCAAAGTCTGGATCATCTAAAGGGACCAAGTCTTAATCAAAATCTTCTGGAAATCCTGTTCATGAAGAGGAACCAGAGTTTGAGGTTGTAGATTCTGATATGCCACAAGATCAAGAAGAGAATCTGGGTAATAATGATGAAGATCCCAAGAGAAAGGTTGCATCTAAACGTGACTGGTTTACCAAACCTAAACAACCTTAAGAACCAACTGATCCTGATTGGAATGTTGGCAAGACTCCACAACAAGGACCAACTCAAAGCTGGTTAATGACTTTTGCATCTACTGCTGATAAACCTTTAAAAACCTTTGATGAATTGATGAGCACTCCTATTGACTTCTCTACGTACATCATGAACGACCTGAAGATCACCGATCTGACTTAAAAAACTCTGTTAGCGCCAGCATTCAAACTTCTCAAAGGAACATGTACCAATTTTGCTGAGCTGGAATATGACTTTGAAGAATGTTACAAAGCTATATCAAAGAAACTTGATTAGGACAACCCAGAAGGTGGTGATTATCTATTTGATCTTACTAAACCCCTACCTTTAGTCATGAATAGGAATCGTTAAATAGTACCGGTTGACTGCTTCTTCAACAACGATCTTAACTATCTGCAAGGAGGAATTTCGACCATGACCTATACGACTTCCATAACGAAGACAAAGGCCGCTCAGTATGATCTTCCAGGATTTGAAGACATGGTTCCAAACATATGGAGTCCTGTTAAAGTCGCCTAAGATAAACATGCAATTTGGGGTATTTCTCATTGGAGAGATCAACGTAAGACCTTCTATGGGTATGCACGAGGCTTGGAATCCAGTCATGATGTGTATTCTACTAAACGTATTATGGCAGTGACTCGGGTCGAGGTAATGTGAAAACATGGGTACGGGTATCTGAGAGATATTGAATTACAAAGAGTTGATAATGAACTTTACACATTCAAGGAAGGTGACTTCCCATGACTTTGTATCAATTACATCGAGGACATGCTGCTCCTTGTCATTCAGAATTAGCTTGCCAATCTCTCAAGTGATGATGTTTCTGACTTTGCTATAGCACTGTGAATGTTTACCAAAAGCATGGTTATTCAAAAGAGAGTCAAAGATCTTAAACTGGGAGTCAAAAGTTACCAGAAGAAGATCAACGTCACCAAGCCAAAAACTACCAAACCTGGCATCAAGAATAGGGACCTATACACTCCATATCAAGACCCTCAAAGATTCATTTATGTTGACAACCAAGGGAGAAACATGTTGATGCGCTTAGATAAACTCTACAAGTTCAGTGATGGCACATTAACAAGGCTTCGAACTTCACTTGATGACATCACTAAGAATATCCGAATGGAGTACTTGCCACAGAGAAGATAGAGTTCATTAGAAAAGAAAAGAGCTCATATCATGATCAAGGCTATTGACAAGTAGCTAAAGGAAAGAAGAATGATAAGGAGCTTTAAAAAGTTTGTTGGTGGGAGATACTACGAAACTGGCCTCCAGCTACTTCAACGAATAATATGACTTTGTCATATTGTGTTCGTCGCTATAAGGTCATTTCGTATATTATAAACTTATGAATATGTATATATGTGGTGTAGACTTAATGGTGATAATAAGGAGTGCTCGAGTATAAAGTTTTTCAAGAATTTCTTAGTAAATTCAAAAAAATTCAAATTATTGTACTCAGCATTGTCTTATAGACCCTCAAACATTAAGAGGGATCATTAAAATGTTCCAATAATCGGCTTGTTAATAATTGGACATTGTTTTCCCTAAAACCATGAATATTTGAATCAATTGATATCCAAAATATCAAGAGATTGGACATTTTTGATAAGGGGAGAAAATGTTATTAAAATATATGATTAAAGATGTAAATTTAACGACTCAAGTGCAAGCTTCTCCCTTCATGTGCTAAACGTTTTCAAATATCGATGCACATGTTGAGGGGGAGCAGTACAAATGGTTTTAAGGCTGTGAATGATACCAAAAGACCGACAATGTATTTAATTATTTAGAGTTATAAGGTGGTTAGGTATAGGCATACGTTCCCATGATCCAGTAAGAACCGGAGGGATCTACCCAGGGACATTCCACTAGATAGTATAGAAGTCGTTAGGCATGATGTAAAAAAGGAGTAAAAGTGAGAATAAGGGAAAAATTGTCGACTGAGATGGAGCTAGTACTGGAACAAACTCAACAAGGTACTAGTTATGAAGTCTCGGTAAGCACTGAAGGGGTTGAAGAATTAAAAAGAAAAGTTAAGATAAATGGTGAAAAGAAAGAAGCCCTCCTTACACTTAAGCAGAAACTGGGTCAATACATCTGCTGTCAGAATCACAAAGATGATTGCTAACATTGAAGACTGACATCATGGATGCAATGCACAACCCTCCCTAGCCACTCAGAATCTCTCAAAAGATTTTTGTTTCATTTCTCACGAAGATTAAACACATTTCTATTAACTTTCTCACTCTGAGTTAGTTGGTATTGAAAATGTGGCAGTCTGCTCCAGTCTCCGATTACTAAAACCAAATGTGCACTATTGAGTCTAGAGCCAAAAGAGATCATTTATAAATCTCATTAGGACACTTATCAAAATATGCTTGTTAATTCACATAATGAGAAAAACAAGAAATATATCTCAAGAGTCCTACGTATCATCCTTGTGATTTTGCCAGAACATCTAAGTGATACTTAAGTAGTCACAGTGATGATGGAAATCCTGCTTGAGCCAACATCAAACAAGCTCTTAGTAGGTAACTCGTGAGATCCTATACGAATCGAACTTGTGATACTAGATATCGATTCAGTCCAGCTTATGAATTGACGAATGAATTTTGAAAAAGATAAAACTATTGGTGTGTCATAAAAACCATTTACTTCTTGACACACCGATTGATTTTCTAAATCGATTTCCAATCTTATGTCCATGGGAAGCCTCACAAGGGTATCTGGACATAGGAAAGCTGAACATGAATTGATGGCTTAATCGGGAAGATAGTAACTTACCGGTTCACTCTTACCGTGTTGTCTGCTTTGAGACGCTCCGGTAATGAGAACGGCTAGCATAGCTGCGAAACCCTGTCAAGGAGATTCTTTGAAATTCTAGCTGATCACAGACAATATTTATATTGATTAACGGGGAACCGTGGTTATTACAACCATATTCGACGAAGTGATAAAGCCACATTCGTCTATACTTGTTGATTATCACTAACCCTTTCATGCAGGTAATCCCAATGGTCGCAGCTGTTGGATCAAGAAAAGTCAAGATTCAAGGCCACATGCTTATACTTGACTGACAAAAGTAAAGACATCATAAAAGCTCAAATACATGTTTCAAGACTTCCGCTACTCTGATATTGTACGTATTTCTTGAAGCGACGAAGTATTAAGTTGATACCGCACGTCCTCCATAAAGTAATGAAGTATTAAAGTTTAAGAATATCAAGAAAGATGGTTACACACGCTTTTAACATCAAGAACAGTGTGAGCATGTTGGTCTAGAAGTCATAAGATCACAAGAAGGAAAAAGATCACAAGATGATGATGAGAGATTATGCTTGGTTGAGGATCTCAAAGAAGTTCAAGTTCATATACAATTCAAGCCTATCAGAACACGCTCAAGCCTAAAGTCAAAGATCACTACATCATGTTCACAAGATAACGTCAAGAAAACAAGTCTGCGAGCACAAGACTGAAGACAAAGCATAGTATGCTATGTTTAAGTTTTTATAAAATGGAGTGACCTCTCTTAGGGGGAGATTGTTAGGAATACAAAAGTATCGGTCACTTCTATAAATATCGTTAGATAGGTCATTAAGTAATATTTAGAAACTAGTTAGGCTAGATAAGAAAAAGCCCATGGAAAGCCCATGGACCTAAGCCTATAGCCAGCCACTTAGGTGGTATATAAACCCTTTCCATGCCATGGAAAGGGTGTTGATTGTTCATTTGTTTCACATAGTAATCTAACATTCCTTTCTTACTTTCTCTCACTAAGTGTTCATCCAACCACTTCTCTTTCTCTCTCTAAACACTATATCGAATCCATACCTTGTGTGTGTTAAGATATCTTACAATTATTTCTTTGTTCTTCAACATAATTTAGATCAATACACAAATAATCTAGATAGTTTTTTCTATCATCATTATCTTCCATTTTAAGAAGAGTATGTACCTTTCTCATGAAAATTTGTACCCATTCACCATTCTCTGCTGACAGCCTCATTATCTTCTGTTAGTGCCATGAGCACCTTTACTTTGACCATCTCATTATCATCTGATGAAACTTCTTCTTCATCCCATTCATAGGCTTCAGCGATGAGACCTTTGTTCTTAACCATGGACGCTTTGGAAGCTAAAGCACTTGAACTTAGGAGAGCCTGTTTAGCCTTGACTTTGTTGTATTTAGCTTCAAAGTATTTAGTAGGCCTTAGTTCAGGTTGGTGCTGAGAAGAACTAAGAGGTTTTGGATGAAAGGGTGAATGATATGAAGAAATTAAAGTTTTTGACCAACAGTCTTTTACAAAGTGACCTTTCTTGCCACATTTGTGACATTTTAGTTTGGTCAGTTGCTTTTGCACTGTTGAACCTTTGAGTACCCTTTTTGAAGAATCTTTTAGACTTGGCTAAAAGAGTTCTTGCTTGATATTCTTCTTCTAGGTCATTTAAGTACTCCTGACTGTTTCTTGTATCCTCCTCATCATCATGACTATCTTGAAAGTATTGTACAATAGAGGTACAGAAGAAAGCAGTTGACAAAGGTGTTGCAGAGATAAGAGATTTCTTCTTTTTAGTCTCATAAATACTATCTATTAGGTTTTCTTTATATTTAAGTTTACCAAATAGAGAAACAAGCTCAAAATATTTCACATGATTTATGTTTTTGAGACTTTGGCAAAAGCTTAGCCACTTCTTTGGTAACCCATTTATAAAACCAGTATTTATTTCAAGCTTTGAAAGATTGATGCCATCATTTACTAACTCATTCATCAAAGCTTTATATCTAGTGAAAGTTTGTGTTAGTGTTTCACCTTCTTTAAATTTGAAGGTGTTATAACACAACTTTAGGTCCATGACCCTACTTTCTTTCACATCAGAGGGGCCCTCATGATACAGTATCAGGTCATCCCAGGTTGATTTAGCTGTTAAACAGTTTATGACAGAATTCATTTGGTCATCTGGAAGGACAGACATGAAGAGACTTTGAGTCGCTGATCTAAGTTAGCAGCCTTTCTCTCATCTGTAGTCCATTGTTCTTCTGGCTTCCTTTGACCAGCTGTCATGGAGATAAAAGGACCATTTTTGATGATGTTTTCAAATTGAGGTTCAATACCAATGATGTGGCATATGAACCTCTTTTTCCAGTTGTTGAAAAATTTCACCTCTAGTACAGGAACAACATTTAGCTGGCCACCCCTATATTCAAGAGTTTGTGGTACTTCTGCTGCCATTTGAGATGGATCTTGATTTTAAAAATCTATTGAGTAGTTATAAAAACTTTGAAAAGGTTTTATAAATCAAACTACTTTGATGCCACTTGTTGGTCCCCTTGAATGTTATATAAGTTTTATCAAGTTAAACTAATCACATTCCATGGCAACAAAGTAAGTTTTAAACAGATATATATGAACAATATAAAGAACATGTTTAAAACACACATAAGTAACTTTTCAACGTATAGGTTCTTATTAGAATTAAATAAAGAATATATGTCACACCTTGCTTGCGGAATAGCAAGGTGGTTGAATGACAACTGAGGTGTTATCTCCTTTGAACTTAATCTCTAACCAAAGTTATGAGAGTAAGAATACAAACAACTTAACTCAAACTGAAGCTTCAGCTTCAACAGTTTTGTTCTGTTTGTTTGAGAGATAAATGAACTTTTCAATGTGTTTCACATTAAATTAGAAGAGATAGAATTTACTCTCAATGTCCCTTTCCTTTTATAAGCAAAGGAATTAGGGTTTACAAATTAACCTAGTACGCGTGTCATGCATCCAATGGGTGGTTGAGATACCATTTAATGCAGACGTGCTCTAAGGTACCATGTACAGTCCTTTAAGGAAAATTGTTGTACTTCTATACCAAATTTAGAAGTAGTCATTCCTAAGGAAATTGCTTTATTCATTTTGACATAAAGCAATCTTTTCCCGCCTTGTAAACCTTCTAGAAGTGAAATGTTTTGTTTCAATCTTTTGTTAAGGAGATAGACATCGTTCAGCTTGGAATTGTCAACCAAGCTGAACTGAAGCTTTTGCTAAGGTCTTGTCTTCAGAATCTGTACTACCACATAAACTAAAGTGAAGATGATCTTAATCTTCTAAGTACCCAAAGAACTGGAGCTGAAGCTTTTCTTCAACGAATCAAACTGAACATCCTTCAGTCTGACTATACTTAGAGGATTTTATGTTTAAATCTACTAAGAGACTAAAATGCTCAAGAACTGACCCCAACACATATTGCATTTTACAAGAGTTGTGTTATGTATAAGAATACTTATGAATTGTCGAAAACTATGCATATTGTACGTTACAATAAATAGTTTTTTTGCACAAACAAAATATATGACAATCTTGAAGTAATAAGTTAACTTGTCATTATTCATTAATCTCACACTCACAACTAGTCTTAGGTTTAATGGAACACTCTATTAAAATCTTTAATTATTTTCTTTCAAATGAGTGTTTGCGAGGGTCAAGAAAGATTTCAAGTATATATCGGTTCATTATTTATATTATGATTGATATCATTATCGAATCTAATTGACAACTTTTCGAGTATGGGCATGAAATTATATTCTTATTTCTCTAGCTTTAAGATTATATCAAAATGTAGCAAAAGATATTATCTTGAATCTACATACTCAATCACACTCGATTGATATGAAAATAATTACATCCTTTTCTAGATGAAAAGAATATGCATTGGATCATAAATCGCACTTGTGTTAATGATGTAATATTGAGTCTACTTGTCTAATGGTTATGTTCCAAATATTAGACCAATATGTGTAATAGATGCATAAATACACAATGAAGTAGGATTGACGACTTGGATGTTTCGTCTGAAATATTCAAGCAATTTACTTTGCAATACAATTGGTAAATGTGTCATTTCTGAAAAACCGAACACAAGCAAACAAACAACATATGTAAACTTTGCTCATACAACTTAAAATCACAACTCAAAGCTCAAATTCACTTTTGGCTAAATTCTCAAATAAGAATAATACTCTTTTTCATTCACCTAGGACAACATGATGTTTGGGATACATTATGTCTAAAGAATGCATGCACTTATCTTGTTAAACGATTGATAAAGGATAATATACATCCTATGCATTTTATTTTCTTCGTGGAATAAATGGTTATGTTACAAGATAATACATTACATACTGTTTGTAAAATATAAGCTATTAGAATTAAAGAATAACCTACCACAATATGTGTCAATGCATAAACAAGTAAAAATTCATTCATTCAGATACTTGTTTTATTAGTCTACATAGCATTTATAAGAATGATAATTTTATCATCTTATAAAAGCATATTTGTTGACAGATATGATATGTCTCACTTCAATTATACATCATAGGACATTCACAAGATCTATTGAGACAAGTAACCTTAACTAGATCCTTTTCACAAGATATGCTAAGGAGCATATTTGACACGCTCTCAATATAGCATATTCTCCATTTACACATATAAGCTTTAGAAAACCCAATCACGTTAAAATCACATATGAAAAATACACGTGAAAGATGACTTAATATAAGACATCCATTAAATCAAACAATATGTCATAGAAACCAAACAACCTATAGATCTTGAACAAAGGATTAGAATATCCTGCTTACGCTTTTATAGCATTCAACACGTCTCTATTAGGACTATGTGTAAATATATCATCTAGATCTGTCGTTATTAAAACATGGTTGTTTGAGTCATATTAGGCCAAGTATTAGTGAACTAAGCAAATTTCATCTTTGCTACACTTCGATAGGTAAATTTAAGAATTCAATGTTTCTAAAAATGAGGAATGACTCTTGGAGAACCTATTGTACTAGAAATTCAATTTAACCTAACGATTGAATTGCTTCCAGGAGAGAAGTTAGGTTCCTGGAATAACCCGTAAAAATGGTCGTGTTTAGCCTGAATTAAACATCACTAGTAACAGTCTCATATTCATTCTCTATCTTGATTAAATGGTTCTTTTTAAGCATTCCTAAAGTTAGTTTGCATTGATGAAATTTGTCTTTCATTAGAATTTCTTATTAAACAAGTAGTAATTAGGATTCTATTGAACGTACCAAGATTTATTGCAAGTCACATATGTGTTTTGAGGTTTCAAGATGATAACTTGTTCCTATGTGATATGATTATATGCCTTCGTGATTATCTTGATGATCAACGATTATTTGCTTAGTTATTGAATGCATGTTTATTATAAAGGTTTTTGTCATTGTCAAGCACTTCCGATAAAATATTTCTTAGTTTATCTAAATAATACATGCTCTTAAATGCTAAATTTTAACATGTTTTACATGATGTTTGCGTTTAAAGTAATCATGTTTCTTATGCGTCGTTTTACATGACTTACGTGTTAATTGTTATATCGGTTTGATGCATAATGGATTAGATATACCTATCACGATAAACTTTTAGATATCATATAGTCTTACACATTAATCTCTTTGATTATTATGTTGATGCATGCTTAAATACTCTTACATGCTTACATCTATGTGTCTTATGCATCTAGGAATATATTTCTTGACACTAGAATTTATACTTTTATTACACGTGGCCTTAAGTGTTACAATCTAAAAAGTCCTAATTGTCGTAAAATTATCTTAAATCTCATAGAGTCCTTGCATACATTTCCTTAATCATCATCTCATTTTTTACCAAATAATCCACTCTTTTGTCAAGGGAAGGTTAGACACAAATCTAATACACCTCTAAGTAGGTTTGACAACTTAAATATTTCATCCGAAATATTCAAGTAATTTTAACTTGCGATCGCAAACGTTAAAATTCACATTAAAAAATTCATATTCAAGCCTTTTAACAACGTATGTTAAAATGCTCATCCAAAAGCTAAGAGCTAACATCAACCTTCCGTGACAAAGGACTTACGAGTTCCTACAAAAGTGATTGATAGTTCCTTCCATCCACGTGTAAATATACATCCCTTGAAACTAAGTACATTCATTTCCGTTAATTCCTTTCATCCCCATAGGAATGTCACGATGTTTTATCATCATGCTCACCTTATAAATAATGAGGATCGAACTTTATCCATCGGTCAGGATAGAAAACCATCGTATCATCCTTACTTCCTAAGCGTTTGTCGATGCTCTAAGTCTTCAATAATGGACAACATGTCTATAGCAAAATTGGTATTTTGAGTCTCTTCTTTTAAGTCAGCAAAACATTCTTTATCTTTTGAAGAAATCATGATCACCTACCGAAGTGTAGTGATCTAAAAATCATCACTTGGAGTCATCCTTGGGTTCTAAATTGAGTCTCACTCATACCTCTACGTTGTCACTCATTTTTCATGTCTAATTCATTTCACAAAATGCCTCTACCTTTATATAGATGGCTAATATCTTCCGTCCACTAATTCTGCTACCACCTTTTAGACAACCTCATACCTCGTCGTGTGATTGTTCTATGAACACTCACAATGCTCGAGAAGAGCTACATAACTTCGTGGATGAAGTTCCTCATATATTAATCATCATCTGTCTTGATATTATCAAGCTCATTGCTTTCGAACTCATTTGTCCTTTTCTTTATTTATCTTTATTTTTCCATACCTTATGTCCGGATGAGCATGGATTAAGTAGGAGGAAAAATACCTCGTACACATAGAGTCTTTTACTAAACACACTTAAGAACACTCACCCCCTTTGAACTTACAAGAAACACTTCTACCTTACACCCAAACCTCATAACTATTATTCACTCTTGTCATTGATAACTAGTTCTAGTGCATCTTCAAATTAACAAGGTAAAATGAAAAACCGAGTCATCCTTACTATTACCAATCTCGAGTCATCCACCGAGTCATCTTCACAAGAATATTCAGTATGAAACTATTCACACCACCACTACAACCCATGGATGTTGAACCACCTTTCACAATGCACAAACCTATGCCCGACTTGATGTATTTCTCATATCCCAACACTCATAAGCATATTTTCCTATGTTGTCAAAAGTCAAGTAAATTTCTTAATGAAATGCGTCACATTCTCAAATACAATCCTTACAATCGTTATACCCATAATCTATCACTACACAACAAATCCTGAAAGTAACAAACATTGATCCTCACATGCAAACTTCCAAACCAATGAAATTATTTCCTCAAGAACATCCCACACTTGCTTTGTAACATCCAATCATTTCCACTTTCTAGCAAGTTAATAACACAAAGAAGATATTCAATCTTCAAGTGTTACTGAGTTGTCGATCATCCTGAAAACACGCATCTACACATTTTTTGCAATGTTGAGTCTTTGTAGGAAATTGATCCATAGATTCTCTAATAACGATGGTCAATACAAGGGGATGCAAGCGTCATAGGAGTGCTTGGAGCTAGGGGAGTTTGAGTGTATCATGGTAGGTAGCCTAGGATGATTAAACGAGGATGATAGGAGCAAGTCTTCACTGGGGATGATGCAAGCTCGCCTTTTTATTTCAAAAAAGGAAGTGTATTATAAATCTAGCCTATTGGTATGAAAGGATTGGAGTGTCCATCTTTTTGTTTCAACAAAAGGGGGAGAAGAAGTGTAAACGAGTAACTTTTATATTTTACTATGAGTTATAGTTTACATATTTTGTCATCATCAAAAAGAGGAAGATTGTTAGTGCAAATATTACGATATTTAATCTATACAATCTCTTTGTGTTTTGATGATGACAAACATGTAACTTGTAATACATTACGTAAACTACACAAGTTACTCGTATACACAAATCATCAATTCCTATCGACGTCTCAAGTCTGCATCAACACAGACATAAAATTGCACCTGACGTAAATCACTAAAGGTATGAACAAACAAACTTTAAACTTGTTGGATGATCAAAGTATTACATTTTTGTCATAAACTTTACATTTTTACAAATGTAACAAAACCTTTATAAAAAAATTAATTCGATAAAATATTTTGTAATTAAAAGAAATATTTTATTCAAATATATATTTGAAATCAGATTTTCCCCTAAAATCAGAAAAACACGAACCATAAAACATTTCCTAAGAAAAGGAATCAGGAGCGTCCTAGTACAGGGCGCCGCCCTGATAGGCTGGGCATCCCCCTTATCAATAAGGGAGCCGCCAAGCATAGATAAGGGATTGCCATGCTTAACATCTCCCAACTTTGCCTGTAAATAGTGGACTGTTCCCACATTATTTTTCACCCTCTTCCATACAGTTTTTCTCTGTTTTAGAACAACTTACATATCTTTTAGTCTTTGGTCATGTAACTTGTCTAAACATTTTTTTCAAGTGATCCAATGTTTCCTCTCCAAATGCAAGAGAAGAATACTCGTAATCGACAAGATACGATGTATTATAGATTACTTTGTGCATACGTAACGTTGTTACGATCTTATTGTAATTTGTACATCAACCACGTAACCTCCAATCTTGTGTAGTAGTTAGATCGGGTAGATCGCGTTAGTATTTTAGGTGTGAAAATACGTGTGTGAGCGGTTAGTATTTTAGTCCTCAAAATACACTTGTGAGTAGTAGATCGGTTCTAGCTAAGATTAAAACTCAATATTTAGCTTAGTATCGGAAAATAATGTAAGCGACACGGTTTATGTGTTTATGCCTTAAAACACAAGGTTTGATATGTTAGGCCATAAAACATAACGGGTTTGGTTGTACCTGAAGAAGAACTCGACATCTAGCTTAGTGTCAGAAAAAAATGTAAGCGACGTTGTAAGGTTTTCTCCGCCAAGAAGGGAGCTTGTTGACTAGTGAAGTAACTCTTGAATTGAGAACTCGAAGAGTGGAGTAGGGCGAAGAGGAGCTTCATGACCGAACCACTATAAATCACCGTGTCCAGTTTGTGCTTTTTTTACCTTTCGCTTTACATCTTTATTTATCTTTATCGCCTTACATTTATATTTTCATTATATCTATATTTGTGTGGATTGTTACTTATATTGTTTGGATGATGATTGTGTAATTGATCTAAGTTAATATTGTGATTGTGTTTATATTGCTATGACATGCTCTAGTTGATATAGATGTATTATTCACACTTTTCATATTGCGTCTAACTTGATTGGTTATTTGATACAAAAGATTTATGTTTTTAAACGGAAACGTATTCACCCCCTCTACGTTTCAAAGTTTCCCAAACCCTAGGTCGATCACTACAAGGATCGATTAGGGTTTTCCCAAACCCTAATCGCATCCTATTCGATTCTGAAGATCGAATTTGAATTTTACTCGAATTTCATACTCGCCTAACTTGCGATAGATTCATAGCCCTAGTCCTACATGTGCAGTACCGGTGGATATCTGACGCTGTCCAGAAGTGGTGATCATTCCCGAAACCCTAAAATTCAAGAAGAAGCATCAATATCAAGAAGAAGGCGTTCAGTGCAGCTAAGAAGTTTAAAGGAGCTTACGCATTGCAGGATTTAAAAGTAAGTACTTCTAAACACCCTTTATACGTGTTCAAAAGGTTATATCACTGTGTAGGTAGATTTGACTATTAGGTTTTGGTCTACATGGTTTTACTTGTTTACTTTTCGTTGTGCATGTTATAGCCATACGGGTGACCACCAGAGCCCTATAGTGGTATCAGAGCCACCCTACACATATATAACCTAGTTAGAGTTCTTAGTAAGTGCTAATATTACCATAAAATTCAAATCTTGAGTTTGTTATACATGTATTTTTTTCAATTTTTGCATACAAATATTAATTAAAGTTTTTATCGTTTTATCAAAATCAGAATACTTAAGTGTAAAAATGCAACACCCCCAAAATACGATACGCAGCGGAATACAACATTTGGGGTGCTACTTAATAATACATGCACACGAGTCCCAGTAAACATTCAAAGATACGTTTATAAAACACAATTTCATTTATTAGAAATATCAGAGTTACATAGGTCCCATCACCAACGTAGAAATTTATTTCTAAAAGTCACAACACGACTTAATTTCTAAAACATTTATTTAGTTTATGACACTACTTCACCGAGGCACCCGTCCTTGATATCCGCGTTCCGTCCCATCCAAGCCATCAACAATACCTAACCTGAGATACATGCTTAAAAACGTCAACAAAACGTTGAGTGAATTTATAGAGTTTACAAATAACAGTTAGAACGCATATTTGGTTCAACAAAACATATAACATTGCTCGTAAGACAAGTTATAAAAATATTTATTTCCAACTAAATGAGCCCATGTACCGAAACTTAACACATTCATTCCCGTAGGACGAAATTATGTCCGAGAAGTATGCCACTTCTCCTAATACTAACTACAAAATGTCCGTTTGACAGGGTGGTCACAACTGATTCAAACCCCGGACAGGGTTGTCAAACCCAATAGATCTATTTAATGCATTAGCGTTCACCATCAACAAGGCAATTAACGGTCACACAGTAAAAGGCATATACTCAATAGTGCATGGAATCATATTTAGCATCAAAACATATTGCGTTCTCATTTTTATAAAAACAGCAAGTATCCCCCTCGCGGGTTTAAAAACATTTAAAACAGTTCAAAAGCGAGGCTATGAACTCACCTTGGTCGAAGCCGAAGATCAAATAATCGAAACAATACACGGAAAATCAACGAACACGATCACGACCTATAATTTATGTCGCTTAATTATAATATGCACGGCGTATGACCGACAATGCGCACATCGTGTCGGTAAAATATATATCTTATATATATATAAACATACATGTGATGAGAAATACACTTGCGCGACCTAAATCCCAAAACCCCACTTCATTGAGTTATAATTATTCCTCACGTTTTATCTTACGTGACTTTAATTGAAAACTTTATATTTTCGATAACTTTCTATTTTTAGAAAGTTACTATTTTCGGAAAGTTACCATTTTTGGTAAGTTTAAACATCTAAGTATATTTTTAATACTTATCATTTTATTTATATTCATGTATTTAGTTAAAGATTATATAAGTCTTATATGACCCGTTGGCTTTTTAAAGTCAACATTTGACTTTCTTTGACTTTTATACTTATATGTATTTTTACCCAAATCTGACACACGCCAAACGACCCTCTAAATCACATTTTCACGACTCAAAGTAAAAAGAGATTTTATGCGAAATAATATTTCGGACAACTTTTTAGTTTTAACCGAGACCTGAATCTTGACAAAAAATGACCAAAATGCCCTTTTTCAATTCTGCTGTAACTTGTATTTTCAATAAAAACGCAGCAGTTTTACCATCGGTTTTGACCCGCTATATCACATTTTCGTGACTTTGACCAAAAAGAGATTTTATGTAGTAAACGTCATTCCCGGTACAAATTCCGTGCTTCGCGGAAGGTTGAAACGATCTCGAAATTGACAAAATAGTGTTGATGACAAGTCGGATCAGCAAGCAAAAATAAGTTATTAGCTGATTGCAACATTTTAATTTTTCTATACCTTGTTTTCGCGTAACTTTTTCATTAATTAGGATTTACAGGGGATGTTCAAATTACGAAACGCTCGTAAATGTCCCTCTTTTTTTTTTTTTTTTTTGATTTTTAAAAACAAATAAAAAATATTATCCAACCAAAAATAAGATTTTACAAAATCTCGAACCCAGTTACGCAGGTTCTATGTTCTGCTCTAAACGGCTAGTTGCAAAACGCGCCAAAATTGTTTTTCCGACCAAAAATTCATTCACAATATGTCTAAACTAGTTTATTAACAATGTTTATATCGCTCAATCAACCAACATATTCTAATTCGCGCAAGACCCACTCAGGTTTCATCACATGCAACTAGTCTAAATCGACTAAATAAGAAAGTAAACAATTACAAGTTCTTACAATGCTATATTAAGCATAATCGGATACATGAAAAACTACACTCGTCCCCATCTTGACCTTAGCCGAACTCGAACCAAACCAAGCACCAAAACCGACCTTTTCAATTAAAACCGACTACCAAAACTTGCTTATCCAACCATTTTTAATCATTCTACAAGCCAAAATTTCTCAAATCAAACCCGGATTTTAACTCTAAAAATACCCATTTCATGTATTATTTTATTGCGTAGATGTGTAGGAAATGAAGAGAGGATTCGGAAAATATAGGTTGATTATTGTTGGGAATTATAGTTTTCCTAACTTAGTACCGTTAGTTATAAAGTTAGTACCGACAGTTATAGTTTGTACTGTTAGTATTCATTAGTATTAGTTTGTACCGTCGGTACAAAATAGTTAGTACCGTTTAAGAGATATGCTTGAGATATTATAGGAAAAGATATGCATTATCTTTTACGCGTTTTGTAAGTCTGTTAGGGTTTATCCTTGGTGTATAAAAGGAACCCTACGGCATTAGAAAATATATCTCTTATCAAAAAGTAACCTCATAGTTAGTAATCTGTAATCGTTTTAGCAGATTAATACAAAAGTTTAGTTATCAATAGTCATTGTTCTTCTTAGCATTATAAGTTAGTTTCCACATAACTTATAGTGTTCATAGTCATTGTTTCTCCTGTAGTTTGTGTGGATCTATCAATATTGGCTACAACCCTTAACAGGGTAGAAAGATCTATATTGAATAGGAATCTACAAGTGGTATCAGAGCTTGTAGAGAAACTCTGAGTAAGAAGAACTAAAACCCAACAGTTATAAATCTCTACCTTATAAATCTAATCAATGGCTGGATCAGATGATGATATTCCACCACCACCACCACCACCACAAACACAAACACCAACACAACAAACCCCTCACACTCTCTCAACCATCAAACCCCCTATTCTTAAGAAGGGAGAATATGACATATGGGCCATGAAAATGGAACATTATTTGCCCATACCTACTATCCTATTTGGGAAGTCATTCAAAGAGGCAATGGTCCTGTGAGTGTCTCAACTGATACAAATGGTGTAATAAAGGTTCTGCCTCCCAAGACTGCAGAAGAAATTTTAGCCAGAGAAAGAGAAAGAAAAGCAAGGACCACCTTGCTTATGGCTTTACCAGAAGATCATCTTGCTAAATTTCACAAAATGACTGATGCAAGAGAGATGTGGGAAGCTATCAAATCTAGGTTTGGTGGCAATGATGAATCAAAGAAGATGCAGAAGTATATTCTAAAGCAACAGTTTGAAGGCTTCTTTGTATCAAATTTAGAAGGGCTACATAAAGGCTATGACAGGTTTTAGAGTCTTCTGAGTCAACTAGAGATTCATGGTGCAGGCGTCTCTGCTGAAAATGCAAATCAGAAGTTCCTTAGGTCTCTACCTTCTTCCTGGTCTCATGTTTCCTTAATCATGATGACCAAGCCAGGAATGGACAGTCTCAGTTTTGATGATCTGTATAATAATCTTAGACTCTTTGAATCTGATGTTAAAGGCTCTACTGCATCATCTTCTAGCACGCAAAATGTGGCATTTATTTCTGAGAACACTAGCAGTACTAATGATGTTAGTACTGCTTATGGTGTTTCTAATTCTTCTGGTCATAAGTCATAATGTGAAAATCCTTCATCATACTCCTTTCTTGCTAATCAATCCAGTTGTCCACAATTGGATCATGAGGATTTGGAACAACTTGATGAGTTTGATTTGGAGGAAATGGATTTGAAATGACAAGTGGCCATGATTTCTATAAGAATGAAGAAGTTTTACAAAAAGACAGGAAGAAAGCTACAATTTGATGCCAAGGAACCGGTTGGTTTTGACAAAACCAAAGTCGAGTGCTACAATTGCCTCAAGACATGGCATTTTGCTAGAGAGTGCAGATCTAATGGGAATCAAGATAGTAGGAGGAGAAATGCTTGGAACACTGGGAATAAAGATAAAGACAATGGGAGGAGATCTGGTAAAAAAAGGAATCTAAAGCTTTGGTCACTCAAAAGATGAGCAAGAGAACTATGCTTTGATGGCTTACAGCAGTTCAGGCTCAGACATAGAGGTAACTTCTTGTTCAAAAGAGTGTAAAGAATCTTATGCTAAAATTAAAAAATTATATGATGAACATAGGGAACAACTTGGTGATGCTGGTATAGAAATACAGGCATATACTCAAGATTTAAAGAAAGTTGAAGCACAATTAGTTGCTCATCAAAAAAATCAACTTTGGTATGAAGAAAAGATTAGGTTTAGGAAAATTGATTTAGATGATAAAACTGATGTGCTTACATACCATAAGAAACTATTGGCAGAAGCTGAAAAAGAAAAAGAAGAATTAAAAGCTAAAGTAAAAAAATGGCACAACTCTTCTAAAAATCTTAATATTCTGCTAAATAGTCAGATGAGTGCTAGGGACAAGGCTGGGCTTGGGTATGGAGATCAAATGAATAAAGGTGTCTTGAGTTATGAAAATGAAGTTTTTGAAAGTTTATTTGACAGTAAGTCTAGTGATATAGAAGATAATCCTGTGAATAATAGATATGCAGAAGGGATGCATGCAGTTCCTCCTCCAATGACAGGGATCTACATCCCTTCTGGACCTGATGAAGAATTAGATGACTCATAATTTACATATGGTCCAAAGCAATCTAAACCTAGTGAATTTGATGCTAGGAGCAGTGACTTTACTTCTTGTGAATCCAATTCTAGTAAAGAAACACATGAATCTATGCCTGAATCAGTTGTCAATGAACCCAAAGTAGTAAGTCAACCTAAAGTTTGGACTAATGCTCCTATCATTGAGGAGTATGAATCAGATAGTGATGATGAACATATGTCTCTACCCTTAAAAGAACAGGAAACACCTAGTTTTGCTAATACTATTAAGCATGTAAAAACTCCTAGGCAAACTGTTAAACAACAAAACACATGTAGTAAGAGTCCTAAACCTGACAAAAAGGATTATAGTGGTTTAATGTCTAAAAAACTGGGTTTAGGATATGGGTTTACTAAAAATGCATGTTTTGTATGTGGTAGTTTTAGCCATCTTATTAGAGATTGTGATTTCCATAAGAAAAGAATGGCTAAACAAGCTGAAGTGAATAAAAGGATGTGTAAGGGTACTAGTCAAAGGGAAAATAAGCCAGTGTGGAACAATGTGAATAATGTGAACCACCAAAACCAACTTGTTCCTACTGCATTACTAACTAGAACTAGCAAAATTCAAGTTAATACTGCTAGAGCTAGCAGTACTAACAATGTTAATACTGTTAGTACTGCTAGACATAATTTTAATAGTCGGGCAGTACCAACTAATGTTGCCAAGAAAGTTAATAATGTTAAACCTATTGTGAATAATGTTAGACCAAAAACTGTTTTTCATAAAACTTATTCACATATTAGAAGGCCATTTAATAAAACAACATCACTGACTAATTTTACCTCAATTAAACTTCTCATCAACATAAAGTCTTCAATCATCATAAAGTCTTCAATCATCATTAATGTCTTCAATCATCATTAATGTCTCTAGTTGAAACTATACATTTCTGTGATTCACTTAAAAGTGATGAGGATAGTTTTGAACTTATTGAATTGATGATTCTTTGTACCAATTTTCTTACCATGATTCTTGATTTGGAAAATACAAAGACCTCTGAACAAAGTGAGATTGCAAGCTTGAAAAGAAGAAGGTCAAGAACTCATAAGGTGAAAAGACTATACAAAGTTGGTTTGACTGCAAGAGTAAAAGTCCTCTGGTGATAAAGACAGTTTGGGTGATGATGCATCCAAACAGGGGAGGATTGATATTGATGATATCTAGGCTAGAATTAAAGCTGATAGCATTGTAGCTGCAAGGCTTTAAGAAGAAGATAGAGAAAAGTTCACTATTGAAGAGAGAGCCAAATTACTTCATGATACTATTGCTGCTCAAAGGAGATTTCTTGCACAACAAAGGGCAGCTGAGACACTGAATGTCTTGTGTTGTCTCCTGACTTTAAGTTACCTGATGAAAATCAAGTATTACTTAGAGTCCCTAGACAAAACAATATGTACAATTTCAACCTAAAGAACATTGTTCCTTCTAGAGGTTTAGCTTTTTTGATTACAAAGGCCACACTTGATGAATCTAACAAATGGCATAGGAGGTTGGGTCATGTTAACTTTAAAAACTTAAACAAACTTGTGAAGGGAAACCTTGTAAGATGTTTACCTACAAAGATTTCTCAGAATACTACACTATCTTGTGATGCTTGTCAGAAAGGAAAGCAACACAAGGCCTCTTGTAAGGCCAAATCATGAGCTCTATTAGTCAGCCTTACAACTATCCATATGGACTTATTTGACCTACATCCTATAAGGATCATAAACAAAAGACTTCTTGTCCTTAGTTATCACTGATGATTATTTAGTAAGGTTTAGTTGGTGTTTCTTCTTAAGAACAACGGATGGAAACTAGAGGAATCCTATAAGGACTTTATAACAAATAAAGAACCAATTAATCAAAAAGTTAAAACTATTAGATGTGAGCTTATTGGGACAGAATTTAAGAACAGGATTTTATTGAATTCCTGTTGGTCAAAAGGGATCAAGAGGGAAAACAGTAAAAGCTAGAACTCCACACATAATAAAGTGCTGAAAGAAGAACAGGACCCTTATAAGGCTGCTAGAACTATGCTAGCAGATTCCATTTTACCTAACACTTTTTGGGCTGAAGCAGGTAGATACAAAGCTTGTTATGGTCCTTAATAGGGTATTAAGTGACCCAAGGGAGCCCTCAAAAATATAACACCTATGAAACTTATAACTGGTAAAATACCAATCATAAGCTATATAAGACCTTTTGGGTGCCATGTGACCATCTTGAATACCATTGACCACATGGGCAAGTTTGATGGGAAATATGATGAAGGGTTTTTAGTAGGGTATTTTCTTAATAGCAAGGCCTTTAGGGTATACAATTTAGAAACCAAGAGAGTTAAAGAAAACCTGCATATAACCTTTTTAGAAAATAAACAAATGTTCAGGAAATTACCTAATTGCTGATTGAACTTTATTCTTTAACTGATACAATGAATTAATCACCTGTGAGATCAGAAAATTCAAGCTACCAAACTTCAGGTCCAAAGTAAGCTAATCATAGTGCAGTACAGCCAAGAAAATATTGATGCAGGAAATTCTGAAATAGAAGCTGAATCTGCTCAAGGACTAACTTTTGTATGCTAAAATAGTGTCTTCTTAAACTCAACATCAAGAGTCAGAAGCAAAGAATAAGGTGAAAAGTCTAATAAGAATACTAATTTAAAGACAAATGAGAAGCCAGTAGATCAGGAGGATCAAGCCTTTTTGGATGAGCTTGAAAGGCTTAAAAGACAAGAAAAGGAGGCTAATGATGCAGCTGAAGCTCTAGAAAGTAGTTATGCCAAATAACTGAGGATTGCTTCTTCAAGCAGAGCTGCTAAGCTTCTAGCAGGTAACTAACATAGTTAATCTGCAAGCACAATCATTTCTAGTACTTCGCCAGTCCTTCTGTGTGGACTATCCTACACTGATATAAAACCAATACTAACCAATATGATTCTCAAATACCTGCTCTTAGGGAATTTATGACAATCCTAATGATGGGTATTTTTACCAATGCATCTTATGTGATGATGAGGGTGCAATGGCATGACTTCACAATATAGAACTATTGTGAAGGTTAGTCCCTATTTCCCACATCAAGATTCACTCTTATTCATACCTTCAAGCTCAAATTCTTGGAGATCAAAAATCAACAGTTCTAACAAGGGAGCAAAGTGAAAAAAAGTTCTGGAGCCTATGCTTTATGTAAGTTATATTCAAAAGCAGAGAAGAAATAATCATAAGGACTTCCAGCATTGTTTATTTGCTTGTTTCTTGTCTCAAATTGAACCTAAGAAAATATCTGAAGCACTTGAAGATAAAATTGGGTTTGATGCTATGCAAGAACGAACTACGCAATTCAAGAATCAGAAAGTTTGATTCTTTGAAGAATTGTCCTTATAGGGAAAGAAGGCAATTAGGGGACAAAATAGGTTTACAGAAATAAAAAGGATGAAAGAGGTGTTGTGGTTAGAAATAAGGAAAGGTTGGTTGCCCAGGGACATAGTCAAGAGGAAGGGATAGACTATGATGAGGTTTTTGCTCCTGTGGCTAGGATCAAAGCCCAATGAACTTTTGGCCTTTGCTTATTATATTATCATAGTCAACAGATGATGTAAAGAGTGCCTTCCTGTTTGGCACAATTGAATGAGAGGTATAGTGTTGCTCAACCTCCAGGTTTTGTAGATCCTAAGTGTCCTAAGAAGGTCTACAAAGTTGTGAAAGCTCTCTATGGTTACACCAAGCTCCCAGAGCCTGGTATGCTACTTTATCTACTTTCTTGTTAAAGAGTAATACAATAAGAGGAACGTCATGACAAGACCTCTTTTTTATCAAGAAGGATAAAAATAATATCATGTGTTAGATACAAAGTTATGTGATGACATTATTTTGGTTCTCCAAAAGATCTTGGTGTGATGAATTTGAGCATTGATGAAGAGTAGATTTCAGATGAGTTTCATGGGAACACACAATTTTTCTTGATTACAGTTAAACCAAAAGAAGATGAAATTTTTATAAGTCAGGATAAGTATGTTGCAGAAATCCTGAAGAAGTTTGATTTTGCTAGTGTAAAGACTGCTATATATCATTGAGACCTATAAGCCTTGGTCAAGGATGAAGAAGCTACTGATGTGGATATACATCTTTATAGATCCATGATTGGCTCTTTAATATACTTGAACTCTTCTCTAGACCTGATATTATGTTTGCAGACTGTGCTTGTTCTAGGTTTCAAGTAACTCCAAAGACCTCCCATCTCAATGTTGTGAAGAGAATCTTTAGGTACCTCAAGGGAAAACCCAAACTGGGCCTTTGGTATCCTAGAGTGTCATCATTTGACCTAGAAGCCTACTCAGATAGTGACTATGCTGGAGCAAATCTTGATAGGAAATCAAAACAGGAAGGATGTTAATTATCTTGGCACAGACATAATTCTATGCAATGCAAGAACAGACAATTTTGGCTACTTCTACTATAAGGCAAATATGTTGGTGCTGCCAACTATTGTAGGCAAGTTTTGTGGATTCAAAATCAAATGTTAGACTATGGGTTCAATTTTATGAACACAAAGATCTACATTGATAATGAGAGTACTATATGCATCGTAAAGAATCTAGTATTTCACTCCAAAACAAAGCATATTAAAATTAGGCACCACTTCATTAGGGATGCTTATGAGAAGAAACTTATCCAGGTGCTAAAGATTCACACTGATGACAATGTAGCTGATCTTTTAACCAAAGCTTTTGATGTTAGCAGGTTCAATTTCATGATTGTTAACATTGGAATGATCAATCAATATGATGCATTAGTTAAGGGGAGGTAAGATGATTTGTTGTACATTTTTGTATGGAATGAATCAGTGAGCAGAAGAATCTTAAACCATGGTGATGTTTTCCGTAGATTATTTAGGTTTCTATAGAGATATAACTGAAGAGGCAATAGATGGTCACAAAAGAACTCTTGTTGCCAGACTTGGTTCAACCAACTGTCATAAAATTAAAGATTTTGAAGGTCTCAGACACGGCAGCTTAAGAAGAAGACCAGACCTATTATCAACCACCACAAAGCTTGGTTTAGGGCTGCTAGGTTGAAGAAACATCAAAAGAAAAAGGATATGGAGAAATCAAAGAAGAGAAGGAGTGTATCTAAACAGGGGAGGAAAGCTGTCAAATATTCCAAAGGTGCACCATCTGTGCAAACACACACTGACTGGGATGGTTTGGATACTGATTTGGAAGCTACGTTAAATGAAGCCATGGACTACACTCTTGCTCAAGATGAAGGGAAGACTGATTCACAAGGTTGAGGAACCCAAAACAAGTTCCAAAACTAGGGAACTTCACTTGTCATGTGATACATTGGTTGTAGAAGACAAGGGAACTGCTGAAAAGGGAGGAAGCACAAAAGGTACTGATCTGCAACAAAGTACTGTCAAGTCAGATGAAGGTACCAACAAGCCAGATGAAAGTACTGTCAAGCCAGATGAAGGTACCGACAAGCGAGATGAAAGTACCGATAGTTTTATTGAAGGTACTGCTGAGATTAAAGATCAAGTTTCAGGAGAAAGTGATACTCCAACAGCTCCAACAATGACTTTAACACATACTCTAACAGTTTTTGGTGATGATGAGACTATTGCACAAGTTCTTGTCACAATGAGTCAGAACAAGGTGAAACAGAGAGAAAAAGAAAAAGCAGTAGAGCTTTGAGGATATTGAGAGACCAAGGCCTACATTAACAAGATCAGTGTTAACATTGAAGCCTCTTCCTAAGATCGATCCAAAAGCTAAAGGCAAAGGAATGATTGAAGAAGAAGATGAATCTGATACTGAATCAGAAGATATCACTGAAGCTGAAAAGAAGTTTAAAATGCTTGCTAATGATGAAGAGATGGCCAAAAAGGTTCAAGAGGAATGGGAAGCAGAAGAGGAGAAGAAAAGGTTGGCTGAGGAAGAAGCTACTAAGGCTGCATTCACCAATGAGTATGACTTTATTCAGGCAAGACTCAATGCAGATAAGATTCTTGCTGAGAAGCTTCAAGAAGAAGAGAGAGAAAAGTTCACCATCGAAGAGAGAGCTAAGTTGCTTCATGATACCATTGCTGCACAAAGGAGATTTCTTGCTCAACAAAGATCTGAGGTTATCAGAAACAAACTTCCTTCAAGAACTCAAGTTTTAGCAACAATGATGAAATATTTAAAGCATGTTGGAGGAAAGAAGCATTCTGATTTGAAGACAAATTTTTTTAAATAAATACAAGTTTTGTATGAAAAGGTAAAAAGGTTTGATGAAAACTTCATTGCTATTGGTTCTGTTAAGGATGAGAGGCTAATACAAGATTTAAACAAGAAAGCTGCTGGTATAAAGAATGCTGACAGTATTAAGGAGGAAAATAAAGAAGAAGAAGGTACCAAAAAGAGAAAACTTAGCACAAGGAAAAAAGACGAAGTCAAGGAAAAGAAGATTTAGACAAGATACTTCTGAGGATGATGAAACTAATAGTGAGAAAGAGAATGATGAGCTGAGATTATGCTTAACAATAGCTCCAGATAAGGACAAAGAGGTGGATTATGAAATACTTGACAAGAAGTATCCTATCATAGAATGGAAATCTGAGTATCTTAGAATTAAACCACAGTATGATGAAACTAAAGACTTAGAAAAAATTAATCTAAATGTGGTGATTAGAAGCAATGGACAAAGGAGATATTTTAGTACTCTGATGAGGGTGCTTTCCATATTTGATAGAGATGATTTGTGTGCTGTATATCAACTTATGATGGACAGATACAAAGATGAAATACCTGAAGATTTTGACAAAGTACTTTGGGGAGATTTAATGATAATGTTCAATCCAAGTGATGAAGATGAGTTTTGGAACTCACAGCAGGATTGAAATGTAGTAAGTTGGAAGCTATATGGGATCTTCAGTGTACATACTTTAATGACTGAGGCAGGATTAGTCATTCATATGCTTGTAGAGAAAAAGTATCCTTTGAGAAAGAAAGTACTGTTGCAAATGCTAGAATTGAAGTTAGAATCTGAAGAAGACAGTACTATGGCATTGGAGTTGATTAGATTTGTCAAGAAGTTGATTGCAGAGTTGGAACCTGAAAACTCTGATGGAGATATGAGGATTCTTTGAAAGTGTTGGTTTCAAAAACCACACACAACAACTGGTCATGCAGTTCAAAACCCATTTTAAGCAGACTTAAGAACATGACAGTCCAAAGAGAAAACGACTTTAGTAGAGACTTCTCAAAATCGGGCTCCGTTTATGGTTGACAAATTTAACAAAAATTGTAGGTTCTCGAACTCACCTTGCTTATCCACATTAAAGAGTTGGCAGTCCAGGATCAACAGTTCCTGGTAAATGACAAATCAAAAACGTGTTGAAAAAGCTGATAGTTTGCTAAAAACTATATGGTTATCAAGCACCATGTTATGCAATAAGCATTGCATATCCAATAAGCAAACGGTTTATTGGTAAAGACAAATCAAATCTGTTGATAGTTGATAGTTTACTCAAAACAAAAGGTTCTCATTCACCTTGTTGTTTAACAATAAAGAATTAGCCATCCTGATGAAGCAAACGCTAACTGGTAAAGGAACATCAAAATCCGTTAAAAAGGCTGGTAGTTTGTTGCCAAAAACACAAAGCCAACATAAGTTAGATTATGCAGAAAAGAATGTAGCTGGGTTTGTCAGACAAGATAAATACCTTGAGAAGAAAGGATCGTAAGCAGCTAAGTGATTTACAAGATAACGTACAAGAGTTCAATATTAACCAAAAGTGAAATAAAAAAAAAAAAAAAAAAATCCAAGAATGATACAGAAAGGACAAAGGACTTAAGTTTATCTCAGATTAAGTCCACAGATTTGACAGAGTGTTAGGATACAACCTCCTGAAATTCACGATATCTACATCAGAAAACTGAAGTTAAACAAGATTCAACAAACATGTTTAGGGTATGATTGTTGGGAATTATGCATTCTTGACTTAAGTACCAAGGCTAGTTGGTAAAGAAAGTACCGACAGCTATAGTTTTTACTGTTAGTATTAGTTTTTGTACCGGTCAGTACAAAAAAATTAAGGTACCGTTTAAGAGACATGGCTTGAGATATTATAGGAAAAAATTGCAGTAATTATAGGAAAATAATGCATTATCTTATATACGACGTTTTATGTAAGTCTGTTAGGGTTTATCCTTGGTGTATAAAAAGAACCCTATGGCATTAGAAGAATAACGCAACTTCTCCTGAAAAAGCAATCCAATAGTTCTTAATCTGTAATCGATTTGGCAGATCAATACAGAGGATTTTTTAAATTAGTAATTAATATTCATTGTTTCTTCTTAGAATTATAAGTTAGTTTCCCTCCGCATAACTTATATTGTACAATTACAGTCATTGTTTCTCCTGTAGTTTGTGTGGAACTATCCATATTGGCTACAACCCTTAACAGGGTGGAAAGATCTATATTGAATTGGGATCTACATTAGTTGCTCAAGGATTCAGGCGAGAAGAGGGAATCGATTTTGAGGAATCATTTGCACCGGTTGCTAGAATAGAAGCCATCCATATCTTCATAGCTAATGCCGCTCATAAGAATATGGCGATCTACTAGATGGACGTCAAAACGACTTTCTTGAATGGCAAGCTCAAAGAAGAGGTCTACGTTTCTCAACCAGAAGGATTTGTTGATGAGGACAACCTATCGCATGTGTACAAGCTTAAAAAGGCTCTCTACAGTCTCAAACAAGCACCACATGCATAGTATGATATGGTGTCAAGTTTCCTAATCTCCTAACATTTCTCCAAAGGTGCAGTTGATCCAACACTCTTCACACGGCAAGCTGGGAATGACTTATTACTGGTATAAATTTATGTTGACTATATAATATTTGCATCCACTAATACTGCCATGTGTAATGAGTTTGCTAATCAGATGACCACTAAGTTCAAGATATCAATTATGGGGCAGATGTCATTATTTTTAGGATTATAAATTTCCCAAAGTCCCAGAGGCATCTTTATAAACCAATCTAAATATTCTTATAAAATTGTTAAAAAATATGGTATGCTATCTACTGATTCTGTCAACACACCCTTGGTAGAAAAAAGTACACTGGATGAAGATTCTACATGGGAAACAAAGTTGATGCTAAACACTATTACCGTAGCATGATTGGAATCCTTATGTATCTTACATCTAAGTAGTCCTACCAATCCAAATGCAGTCTGCTTATGTGCTCGGTATCAGGCAAAGCCTACCGAAAAGCACCTAAATGCGGTTAAACGGATCTTTTGATACATAAAGGGAACCATTAACATGGGTCTCTAGTACTCGAAGGATATCGATATGTCTCTAACAGCATATTCAGACTCAGATCACGCAAGGTGTCAAGACACTAGACGTAGTACATCAGGAAGCGCTTAATTCTTAGGTGACAAACTTGTTAGCTGGTCTTCCAAGAAGAAAAAGAGCACTGCGAGCTCGAGTACAAAGGCTTAATATATTACCTTATCTGGATGTTGTGCTCAAATCATATGGATGCGTTCACAGCTAATAGATTATGGCTTTCAATTCAATAAGATTTCTCTGTACTGCGGCAACAAAAGTGCGATTGCTTTATGCTCCAATAATGTTCAACACTCAAGAGCTAAGCACATCGATGTACGCTACCATTTTATAAAGGAGCAGGTGGAGAATGGAATTGTGGAACTTTACTGTGACACCCCGTAAATTTACTATCAATATTTTAGCCGTTTTCGTTTGTTAATTTGAATTTTTGATGTTTCATTTTATTTCTACGTTTAACCAGGAAGTTGTTCCGTTATTTACTGAGAATCATTGCCGGAAGTGATTCGTGCATCCAATCATCGTAGTCTTTCGTCAGTAGACGCATTTTTATGTTTTTATTTGATATTTAAAATTTCAGAGATTTATGTGGAGTCGTTATTCATTTTCGTTACTTGCGTGATCGATATAATTAGTAACTTATACTTGTACATGGGAACCCTTAGAAATTAAATAAAGCATCCAATATGTCCCTAAAATATTGGAGACCAAATTGGCCCCCCCTCCCCTTGCACATACACGTCCAAACACACACTCTTATACACTTGAGATACCATTTTGAATTTTGAAATCAAAGGAACACATTTACTCCACTATTTGGCTAGTACATGTACACACTAAGGCTTGATTGGAAGATCATTTTGGCCGCCCTTGGTCTTTTGTCCCCTAGTCGATGCATGTAACCCTCACACACACTTTATGTGTCAAAAACTTTTGTCTATACATACCATTCTCATCTCATTCTCTTCTCATTATTTCACGGGTTTTTAGATAGACAGGTTACTAAACTATAAACTTTTATTCGCTTAAGTTACTAAACTTTTTTTTTGTTCATTTGGGTTACTGGACTATCGAAGTTTGACTTTAAGGTTACCGAACAACAAAAGTGTGTTCATTTAGGTTACCTCGTATACTGGCAACCGAGATATTATGTTTTGACCTTCTTCACGTCAGCTTTTTGTGGGCCCAATTATCCAACTCATAATCTTATCAGGTTATTTGACATGTATGTTACTCAACTTTGCGAATTTGTTCGCTTAAGTTACTAAACTTTATTGTTGGGGGGGGGGGGGGGGGGGGGGGGGGTGGGGGGGGGGGGGGGGGGGGGGGGTGTTAATTTTGTGTTTTGTTCATCTAAAATGTTGGGAAATCAAGTCCAAAAGGTCAAAGTAACTGCTGAATGGACAGATCAAAGTACTGCTAAGTAGAAGTCAAGTACTGCCATCAAAGACGAAGTACTGCCGTGGATAATGAACTATAAAGTTTAAACGGTTGTTTTAGCATTTATCTTGTAACAGTTATTAGTGATAAGTATCAATTAGTGTTTATGATATACAAGGACTGTACATCTACTAGAGGTTATCCTTATGTTTATAAAAGGATCTCTAGGAAGATATTAGAATATATAGAACAAACATAGAAAAACACGAAGTTGAGAATTATTAGTATTGTATTAGGGATCTGCAATTTAGGCAGATTCAAAAGGTTTATAAAAGAAATCGTTTGAGAAACTACTGTGTGTTCTTCATAAGTACTGCCAACTAGATTCCGCATAGTTGACAGTATATCAGTGTTTCATTAAGGAATAACGATCCTACAAGTGGTATCAGAGCTTGTGAAGAGACTCTGACCTTGAAGAACTTTTTAATCAATCGAAATCTTTCTAAACTCATAAAAGATGTCTGAAACAGAACCTATCCCTCCCACCTCGTCCGTTACTGCTCTCAGAATCCCTATAATCAAGAAAGGTGAATATGACCTATGGTCCATGAAGATGCGACAGTATATTGCTATCACTGATCACATACTATGGGACATAATCACTAATGGAAACCAAACCACAACTGATCCTGCATCTCCCTCAGTGTCTGCTCCAAAGACTTCACTTGCTGCAAACGCAAGAAGAAACAATGAGAAAGCTCTTAATATACTGCTTTCTGCCATCCCTGATAGACATCTTCTCAGTTTTCATGATGCTGTAGATATGCCAAGATCTTTATGGAAAGCCATAAAGGCAGATTTGGAGAAACTAAGCATCAAAGAAGTGCAAAAAGCAACTGTGAAACAACAATATTGAGACATTTAACTATTGGATCTAGGGAAGAAACTAGATTCAGGCATATGAAATGTTTCAGCCATATTCTTAGCATAGCTTGAATTTACCTGAGCACAGTGTCCCATGAAGATGCAAAATTGGGAGTTTCTAAGAAGCCTTCCATCTGTGTGGCATGTAGTGGCTACCATGATTCGGGGACAACCTGGATTAGATGAGTTAGACTTTGATGATCTCTACAACAACTTAAAAGTGTATGAGCATGAATTGAAGGGTGTCTCAAATTCAAACTCTAAAACATTGCTTTTTCTGTCCACTGCAGTCAAGGGGCAGTACTGTTTGAAACAAAGTACTAGCTGAACCAGCACATATCCCAAAAAGGATATACTCAAGCTATCTCGAGCAAGGTGCCAACTGCTCCCAACTGTGTTTCTCACTCAGATGAAATCATATGTTCCTTCTTTGCTCAACAAGCATCTATGCCTACAACTCATGATGATGAAGACCTGCTGCAAATTGATGAAGATGCTATGGAAGAAATTGACATTCGATGGCAAGTGGCTATGATAACAGCAAGGATAAGGAAGTTTATGAGGAAGACAGGAAGACCCATTGACCTCAAGCCAAAGAATGGGATTACCTTTGATAAGTCAAAAATTGAATGCTTTAACTGTCAAAAGTTAGGTCATTTTGCTAGAGAGTGTAGATTTGCTAAATACCAGGAAAACAAAGCAAATGGTCGTAATGAAAAGAGGATTGTGGCTATTGAAGATTCAACCCAAACAGCCTGTAGGCAACAACAACAATGAAGATAATGATTGGACCAAGGAATTGATGCGAACCAGTGACATATTCATGATGGCACTGACTGGATTTGAACAGATGATTGGAGCCTAAGTTGATGCAGACACAGCACTTTGGACAGATGGACTTGGTGATTTTGACTGGAGCAACAAAGCTGATGATGCACCAATATCTCTAGCTTTGATGGCTACAAACTCAGAGGTACCTTACTGTTCCAAATGTAGTAAGTCTTATAAACTGTTGCTTGAAAACTATCAAAAAGAAAGAGATAATTTTCAAAGAGCTAGGACTGAAATTCTAGGATATCAAATGACTTAAGTACATTAGAGTTCAATGCTTAAAACACATAAAATAATGAATATGCATGGGTTGCTAAGTATAACAAATGGAATAGACTTAAAGATAAAGATTTGAAACTAGAAAAAAACAAAAGGAATTAGATCAAGCCTTAAAAGAGCGAGAATGATTTCAAAGTAAACTTGAAAAATGGTCCAATGCATCAGTACTTCAACGAAGTCCCTAAATCAAACAAAGATATGTGTCTGATAAGTCATGTATAGGGTTTGGGATTGAGTCTAGTAATAGTATGGAAAGTGACATTTCATCTGGGGATGAAACTTTGACTGATTCTACGTATGAAAATTTCAAAAGAGAAAAGGCCTACAAAGCAGTACCTCCCCCTACAGGTACAATTATTCCACCTAGGGCAAATGTCTCCTTTACAGGGATAGATGAACTAGCCATTAGGAATAAAGTTGTTAATCAAGAGAAAACAAACACTAGTCAATCAGCAATTGATAGAAATAAAGTCATAATTGAAGATTGGGTTGATAGTGATGATGAAGAGACTGATGTTTCAGAGAGTCAAAAGGAAACTGTTTTTAACAAAGAGAATAGTGAAGAATCTTTTAAAAACAGGTCACCAAACAGTCAAAACAGTGTTGGTCAAGAATCTAGGACAAAGGGACTTGGGAACAAAGGGGGTAAACTATGTTTTGTATGTTACAGTCCTAATCACCTTATTAAGGATTGTAACCTACATGAAAGAACCTTCAAACACACCCAAACTCAAAAATCTAAGGGAACTCAGGGTTCAAGGGAAACAAGACCAGTTTGGAATAACATCCAAAGAGTGAACCATAGTAATTTCACAAGAAACTCTAGGTACCCTCAGCAAAGGAGATCCTTTATTCCATCAGCAGTACTTACAAGGGATGGGTTGATAAGTACTGCTAGACCAAAAATGACACAAACAGTACCTTCAAAAAGTACTGCTAATGTGACATATCAAGATACTGCTAGATCTAGAGTACCACAGGCAGTACTTTCACGAAGTACTGATGGAAGTTACTATCCAAGGATGGATAATAGAAGACCTAGAATCTCAAGTTACTCACCATCATCGAGGTCTTCTACAACAAGGACTCCTCATAGACCACAAAGACCCAAGAAAGTTGTTAAATTGATCTGGGTAAAGAAAGGAAGTACTGTTGGATCTCAAGCAGTACTTCCACAAACTGTCAAAAAGAGTGCAATGATAAGTCCAAAACAAACATGGAAACCAAAAGGGAACTATCTAGATTCTGTGAATAGGGGTAATGGATCTTACACACTCAAGCAATTTGAGTATGTAACTCCATTAGGGGTATCCAAGTCAGTTATGACTTGGGTCCCTAAAAGAGTCTAATTCTTTGAAATTTTTTGTACAGGGCAATCCAGAGGAGGATCTCAAGGACTATGCTATCATTGACAGTGGATGCTCTGGAAGTATGACAGGAGACAAGGACAAGTTGTCTGATTTTAAAGAGTAAGTGGTATTGGCCTTTGAAATGACTCTAAAAGTTGGAAGAATCTCAGGAAAAGGAACCATTAAGGCATCACTTAGATTTTTGAGAAAGTTAGCTATGTTGAAGAGCTCAAGTTTAATCTTTTAACTGTTCTCAATCTGTGATAAGAAGCACAATGTTCTATTCACAGATAAAGAATGTCTTATCCTATCTCCAAAGTTCAAGTTTGTTGATGAAGATCTGGTAATTCTTAGAGCTCCTAGAAAGAATGATGTCTACAGCTTGGATCTAAAGAATATTATTCCCTCTGGTGGAATCACTTGTTTGGTTGCAAAGGCAACAGAGGATGAAGCTGTCTTATGGCACAGAAGACTGGGGCATGTCAACTTCAAAATATCAACAAGTTGTAAAAGGCAATCATGGTTTAGGGGTTTACTTCTAAACATTCATGCTTGAATCACTCTTAGTGTGCATGTAAGAAAGGGTAAACAGAACAGGGCATCTTGCAAAGAAGATTGAGGAAAAGAAACTGCAGAGAACCTCGTTGAATAGCTCCACATGGACTTATTTGGACCTGTTTCAGTAGAGAGTATAAACAAGAAAAATACTGCGTGGTGGTCACTGATGAACTGCAGACAAATTCATTGGGTGTTTTATCTTGGTCCTACAAGGATGAAACATATGAATATGCTTCATGATTTGATTGTGGGTTTGACACACAGCTAGACCATAAAGTGAAGACAATCAGGTGTGATCATGAACAGAGTTCAAGAATCAACTTATGAATGCAGTTTTTGTGCCCAGAAAGGGAATCAAGAGAGAAATATAGCATTGCCAGGACTCCCAGCAAAATGGTGTTGCAAAAAGAAAGAATAGGACTCTATTGAAGCTGCTAGAACTATGTTAGCAGACTCCCTTCTACCTATTCAATTTTGGGCTGAAGCAGTCAATACTGCTTGTTATGTGCTTAATAGAGTGTTGGTAACTAAACCTCAACTAAAGACTCCTTATGAACTCTTGATGGGAAGATCTCCTAACATCAGTTTCATGAGACCTTTTGGATGTCCTCTGACTATACTTAATACTCTAGATCATTTGGGTAAGTTTGATGGCAAGTCAGAAGAAGGATATCTGTTGGGATACTCTACTAACAGTAAAGGGTTTAGAGTATATAACATGTATCACAAAAAGTATCAAGATTTGGTCTTCACGTAAACTTTCTGTGAGAATCAGGAAAATCAAAAAGGAATAGGTCCCTGATGGATTTTTGATCTTGACCTCTAACCCATCCATAATTCAAATTCCTGTAGGAAAGAAAACTATGCTGATTCTAAAGAACAAGGAATATCTTGTGATGATGTTGAAGATAAGGATGACCAACAATTCATTGTTCATACCACTCAGTCTATGCCTCCAGAGGAACGTACTGCTGCAAAAGAAGTTACATTGTCCTCTGAAGATCAAGCTTTACATGATGAGCTTGTAAGTTTGATGCATCAAGAATCTCTTGCCAAAGATCATAATGATGATCAAAGGATTGCTTTTGAAGAGGAAAAGAGGAGAATATCTATTGCAAAGGGAAAAGAACATGTTGACAGTACTTTCAATCTAAGTACTGCTAATACACCTCCTCAAAGTACTGGCAATACACCTACAGATTCTGATGATGATACTCCAACAAGGTGTGTTTTCTCTACAAACTCTTTTGATGCTGAGGAAGGCGGAGTAGCTGACTACAACAACTTGGATCCTACCATTGATGTTCCCTCTACTCCCACACTTAGAATTCATAAGATTCATCCTCAAAGTCAAATTATTGGCAAAAGTACTGCTGGGGTTCAAACAAGACGAAAGCTACAAGACAGTACTTCGAATCAACATCAAGCATTGCTGTCTTTCATATACAAGCAAAATAGAACTAACCACAAAGATCAACAAACATGCTTGTTTGCTTGTTTCTTATCTCAAGAGGAACCCAAGAAAGTCTCTCAAGCCTTAGCAGATGAAAGTTGGGTTGAAGCGATGCAAGAAGAACGGCATTCAATTCAAGCACAAGAGGTATGGTGTTTATGTGAACCTACCAAAGGCAAAAGGGTGATTGGAACTAAATGGGTTTTTAGAAACAAGAGAGATGAACGGGGTACTATTATCAAGAACAAGGCACGCCTAGTTGCACAAGGGTACAGACAAGAAGAAGGTGTGGATTATGATGAAGTATTTGCACCAGTTGCCAGAATTGAAGCAATCAGACTCTTTTTGGCATTTGCATCTTTCATGGGCTTTACTGTCTATCAGATGGATGTCAAAAGTGCATTTTTATAGGCAAACATCACAGAAGAATGTAGTCAACAGCCTCCAGGTTTTGAAGATCCTGCTCATCCAAACAGGTCCTACAGTCTCAAGGCACTTTATAGCTTGCAGCAACCCAAGACATGGTAAGAAAGCTTATCCACTTTTCTTTTGAAGCATGATATAGGAGAGGCTATTGATAAAACTCTGTTTATTATGAAAAGATAGAAGAGAGATCATGTAGGACAGTATATGGGTTGATGAGATCATCTTTGGATCTACCCAAGTCGTCTATGGTGAAGGTTTTGAAGATCATATGCAAAGGAATTCAAGATGATTCCATGGGTTAATACTCACTTTTCTATTGGGGCTTCAAGTCCAAGCAAGCCAATGGTGAAATTTTCAAAGTCAAGACAAATATGTAAAAGATATCTCTAAACAAGTTTGACTTTAGAACCATTAAGAGACCACAACCACCCCCATTGAAAGCCATAAATCTCTCGGAAAAGATGAAGAGAGGTGAAGATTGTTGATGTACATCTTTATAGGTCTATGATTGGGTGGCTCTGTACTTACTGTTCAAGACCAGACTTAATGTTTGCTGTTTGTACTGTGTGTAAGATTTCAAGTCCACCAAAGGTTTCTCATCTACACGCTGTCAAAAGGATTTTTAGGTATCTCAAACATCAACCTAATTTGGGTTTATGGTATCCTAAAGACTCTCCTTTTCATTTGGAAGCTTTTTCGGATAGTGACTATGCTGGGGACAACCATGATAGAAGATCCAATCAGAGGATGTCAAAGTCTTGGCAGAAACTAGTTTCCTTGGCAATGCACGAAACAAACAATTGTGCTATCTCCACTACAAAGCAGAATATGTACAGCTGCAGTTTTGTGCTCAGTTTCGTTGGATGCAAAATCAACACTGATTTTTGGATTTAATTTCATGAACACTGAGATCCATATAGACAATGAGAGCACCATTTGCATTGTGAAGAATCCTGTTTTTCACTCGAAGACCAAGCATATCCAAATTCGACATCACTTCATTCGAGATTGTTTAATACAAAGTCATTAATGTGTCAAGGTTTCATAACAGATGACAATGTAAGCAGATTTACTCACACAAAGGCTTTGATTTGGCAAGGTTTAATTTTTGTGGAATCAATTGGAATGAGAACCCATAGCACTTTGAGGGGAGGATCACATATAAAGTACTGGTGATCAAGTAAAGTACTGTTTTGGTTAGATTGGATTTTTTGAAGCACTCTAGCTATATTTGAGGGGAGGATATGAATGATTTTTCAGAATTTTGATGATTTGAAGAGATAATTTGCAAAGTTAAAGGGTTGTCGTTGCACATATTTGAGTTGGACATCTTTTCGTGTTGAAAGTACTGCTAATCCAACTCAAAGTACTGCTTGCCTTAGAAAGTACTGCTTAGACAACAAAGTACTGTTCTAACGTTCGGTCAACGGTCAAACATACGTTTTTGCGCTAAAACCGTATCTACAACGGTAACTTCTTAGTTAGCCGTCGCAACCTATAAATACTCAACTGAATTGCATTTTTCTCTCACTTTACTTATTTTCATTCATAAATTCTTTAATTTCCAACCTCCGACGCACATCCAATTCTTTTCAAATGGCAACCATTCGCTCTTGTAACAAGCACAACATGATTGCGTGTGTGGAAAAGACGGCTCAGAATGCTGATTTTTATCAAATCATCGATTTTCTCACTGGATGCTCCATTAATTATTCTTTGTTGGCGATCCTGATCTCATCGGTCCTTGGCTTCAACAATTTTGGGCTACCGCTTCTCTCCAAGTGATCAATGACGTACCTCATATCCGCGCCAAGGTAGCTGGCAAGAAGATTTTGATTTCTGAAGCAACCATTCGAGCTGACCTACTTTTTGACGATGACAATGGCGTTGATTGCTTTCCAACAGTAATTTGGATACGCTCCCGATATTGGCTACGAGGTATCTTACACAACTCCACCTTCTCTAAACCTTTATTTAGCCCACAGTGGAAGTACTTGATCCATGTATTACTTCACTGCCTAAGTCCTAAGAGTACCTCATGGGAGCAATTTGGTACCAACATCGCCTCTGCCCTAGTCGGTCTAGCAACAAATCAGAGGTTCAACTTTTCTTTGTTGATAACAGATGGAATGCAAAGACAAATTCAAATGGTACTCCTTTTCTTATGTATCCTAGGTTCGTTCAATTGTTTTTGAACAAGCAGTTAGAGGGGGTAGACAGACCTCAAGATTTTATGCCATCAGTTTCACTTCCTTCCAAAGTGTTTACATTCATGAGGAAGCATAGCACTAAGTTCTCATGTAAGATTACTCCCTTGACTCCATCTATGTTAGAAGTAGTCACAGCATTGGCAGCGGAGACGCATAGAAACTATCCTCATTCTAGGGCTGCAAGTTCAGCAAGGGATGGCTCAAAGGCACTCCAACCTCAAAAGTCTGCTCATTCTCAAAGTGCTGCCATTCGCAAACGTACTGCTTCATAACAACAACTGCTTCCTTCCATGATACTGTTAACTCTCAAGGGACTGCTGAAATCCAAAGGACTGCTGACTTCCAAGGTACGGATGACCCTCATGATGCTGCTTCTATTCCTAAATCTCCCAATGATTATACTCCCACAGATGTGTCTCAAACATCTGGAGGAGATGAGGGACTTTTAGATGTATATGCTTTGAACAGAGAAGTTAGGAGACTCAAGAAGCATACTCTTTCTCAAGCTAAACAAATACTCGCCAAGCCAAGCTAAGAATTGTCCAATTTGTCCAAGCCGTGGTCAAATACATGCCTTTGGGTAGAGAAGCAAAAAACTTAAGCAGCAAAAGAGACGAGAAAGAACAAAAAGAAAGTGTCTTCAGTTAAATTGGGGAGGAATAAGGATAAAGGAATTTTGTCTGAAGAGCACAAAGTTCAAGAAGAAGATTTAGCACATCCTTTCTTTGATGATACTGCTGATCAAGATGCTGTTACTCCTAATTTGGAAAGAAGAAGTGATGAGACTGAAGAAGTTAATATTGAGGAGAAAGAAGCGTCTAATGTAAAGAGTGGAGAAACAGAAGAACTGGATTTGGAGACAACTCAAAGTACTGCTAGACAGGGTACTATTACTCCAAGGATCCTAAATTTTGAGGAGGAAGCAGGACCTTCAAGCCCACTCCGTCCAATTCAAGTTATGGACTCTGAAGAACAACTTAAAGCTGCGGAAGTTCTTGTTTCTATTTCTAACCAAGATGTTTGAGCTGTTTTTTTTCCTTTTTTTTTCCCTGGTCCCATACAATCTCAACCTCAACAGCCAACTCAAGGTACTGATACTCAACGTACTGACCCTAAAGATAAAGGCAAAGGGATACTGGTTGAAGAACCTAAAAAGAAGAAAATGACTCTTCAACAAATTCAAGCCTTTGGAAACGCGAATGATGGTGAGTTGCTAGAAAAATTCAAGCAGTGGGATAGCAGAAGGAAAGAAAAGAGGTTTGAAGAATTGAAGAAAACAAAGCCAAAGACTACTTTGCGGAAACCTACTTCTCGTAGCTCACAGAAAGAAATCAAATGAGGATTTCCTATAAGGACAGGTACAAAAATTTTGCAAAAACTTAATATCCACAGATAAGGAGTATCGTATGACAAATTCATGCATCTATTTAAAGACCCTTCAAGAGCCTTGTTCCAATGGATTCAGAGAAAAAAGGAGAGATGTTCGAAGGAAAGAATGTAACAAAGACTCTCAAGGAAGAGGACAGCTACAATTACTGAAGCACAGCCACAAAGACGCCTAATTGAGATCAGAAACGATAGATGAGCTTAGAAACTATCCTTCGGGTTTTAGATTGCAAAGAAGGCACAAGATAAAGAGTCACTAGAAGAATCTCCATAGATTACAAGCTCCAACGTTATTGATCACCTGATGGAGAGTATCTCATCAATCACCAGCAAATAATCCCTTCAGGGCTTTTGATACTTTATGGGAGAGCTGCAAGGGCTCGATAACAAGATTATTTCACCTATATAGAGTTGTTGATGAACTATTATGAGCATATTCCTCCAACCGCTTAGGGTTGATGCTTGCTGGGGACTCTAAACAATATTATGGGAGACGGCTGAATCAAGTGATATGACTGCTGGAAGATCACGAAAATGGGAAATCTAAGATGAGATGTCATGAATCTTCAGGATGCATACCTAGAGATAGAAATGGACTATGATTCACATGCTGGCTGAGAGAAAGATATCCGCTATCAAAGAGTTGATGATAAGATCTGGAACATGGAATGGAAGTTTGAAGAATGAAAGATGCGACAGCCATTACTTTGATACATCTGTCCTTCTGTGGACCCCTGAAAATGGTGACAATTCTTAAACAACTGTATGTTTTATCAAATTTGTTTATATAATATCTGACTTTGATAAGCAGACTTAACTGTGAACAAAGCAGTACTTGTTTAAAGTACTGCTAGTGTAAAACAAACAGTACCTTGAAGAAGGTACTGCTAGTTAAAAAAGGTTGTTTTTGACATATTGTGAAGAATTGATTGTGCAAAAAGATTTTAAGGCACAGACTTTGAATGTCAACCTGTTTTTCAGGCTTGAGATGGTTGGTTTAACCACCTCACAGCACAAGGATAATCAATTCACCAAGTCTTACAAACATAAGAAATGACTAGTCCAAATCAACATTTTTGGTAAAGACATCTCAACTCTGTTAATGGTTGACAATTTACCAAAATTTGTATGGTGATCAATACACCAAGTACTAACAACTGAATTATTGGCTACTCCAAAGCACACGGCCTTTTGTAAAGAGAATACATATCCGTTGATAGCTTTAAATAGTTTGCATCCAAAAACTATATGGTCACAACTCACCAAGGTTTTATCACGAGATTTGACTAGTCCTGAGGCACACGGCTAACAGTAAAGACAATCAAATCCGTTTATGGCAGTAATGACTTACAAATGTCATATAGTACTCAACACACTAGATTCATGTTCTGAGTGTTGAAGTGATTTTCATTCATCAAATGGATTATTACCTTTTCTTGGTACCAAAGAAAATGACTAGCCCAAGCGTGAATGCTTGCTTGGTAAAGGCGCATAAAATCCATTTCATGTGCGAAGAGAACAGACAATGTTAGCTGAGAAAGAACAAGTCTGGTTGAGGCAAAAGACCAAGATTGTTTGAAGAAATGTGTATGTTCAAGATAAGAGATTTCATTTCAAGATGCTCAAACAGATTGTGTACAAGATACTGCTAAGAGGATGAAGCTTAAAAAGATTAAGGCAGTAATGCTTACAGGACAAGAAGACTGATGCTTAATAAAGAAGACCAACTATCAAGAAACTTGAAGTCAAGCAAGTAGAATTCAAGTTAGGGGAGGATTGTTGGGAAATGCAAGTCAAAAGGTCAAAGTACTGCTGAATGAAAGATCAAAGTACTGCTAAGTAGAAAGTCAAGGTACTGCCAGTCAAAGATCGAAGTACTGCCGTGGATATAGGAACTATAAAGTTTAAACGGTTGTTTTAGCATTTATCTTGTAACAGTTATTAGTGATAAGTATTAATTAGTGTTTATGATATACAAGGACTGTACATCTACTAGAGGTTATCCTTATGTTTATAAAAGGATCTCTAGGAAGATATTAGAAGATATAGAACAAACATAGAAAAACACGAAGTTGAGAATTATTAGTATTGTATTAGGGATCTGCAATTTAGGCAGATTCAAAAGGTTTATAAAAGAAATCGTTTGAGAAACTACTGTGTGTTCTTCATAAGTACTGCCAACTAGATTCCGCATAGTTGACAGTATATCAGTGTTTCATTAAGGAATATCGATCCTACATAAAAATACCTCTAGAAAATACATGTTTTTATACACGTTTTTATTCATGTTTTTATATGCATTTTTATACGCACTTTGTTATACACACATTGTATACACGTTTTTATACACACATTTTTTTACACGTTTTTATACACACAATTATATATATATATATATATATATATATATATATATTTTTTATATTTTTATATTTTTTATGCACACAATTTTATATATTTTTATACACACAATTTTATATATTTTATACACACAATTATATATATTTTTTTTATGCACACATTTTACACATTTTTATGCACGCGTTTTTATACACACATTTTTTACACGTTTTTATGCACACGTTTTTATACAGCTTTTTGTGCGTATAAAACCATGTATAAAAATGTGTGTGTAACAATTTGTGTATAAAACCGTGTATAAAAATGTGTGTATAAAAACGTGTATAAAATCGTGTATAAAAATGTGTGTATAAAAACGTGTGTATAAAACCTTGTATGTGTGTATAAAACTGTGTATAAAAATATGTGTAAAAACGTGTGTATAAAACCGTGTATAAAAATGTGTGTATAAAAACGTGTTTATAAAACCGTGTATAAAAATGTGTGTATAAAACTGTTGACAATGATGAATTGAGAGGAAAACACACAGTGAAAGTGATTTCATTGAACTGAAAGAAATGAGCGGGAAAAGATAAAACTGACTCTAACTAACTATCTTCTAAAGTTACAACATAAACCCCTAAACTTTCTATAAGTTACACTTTGGTCCTTGTAGTTTCTGCAATGCTTCTCTTACAAAAACCGTGTATAAAACTGTGTATAAAAATGTGTACAAGAATGTGTGTATAAAAACGTGTGTATAAAAATGTGTGTATAAAAAGATGTGTATAAAACCGTGTATAAAAATGTGTATATAAAAAATCTATATGTATGAAAACGTGTTTATAAAAATGTGTGTATAAAAATGTGTAGATAAAAATGTGTATAAAAACGTGTGTAAAAATTGGCAAAGTTTAGTAACTTAGGTGAACAAATTCGCAAAGTTCAGTAACTTATTTGTATCAAAAGTCAAATGCCACGATGGCAATGTAACCGGGAATTAACACTAGCAACCGGTCACTGATAGTTCGATACCAAATTTAATCGGTTTTGATAGTCCAGTAACCCAATTGAACAAAAAAAAGTTTAGTAATTTAGGCGAACAAAAGTTGATAGTTTAGTAACCTATCTATCTAAAAACCCTTATTTCACACACACAAACTTTGAGTTTTATCGGCTGGGACAATTAAAAACAAGGGGGAGAAGGGTTTTTGGTATTTATAAGGTTTACAAAAAGGTTTAGGATAGATATCTTTTACCAATTTTAATTAGAGTAAGATTTGTTTTCCTTTTTTTTCTTCCTTTCTTTTTGGCCGATTTCCCCTTTATATATATATTTTTTTATATTTATTTATTTATTTATTAATTACTTAATTATTTGCATTACCTTAAGTTTTTATAAAAACCTAAGCTTATTTGAGTATACCTTTTTGCGTAAACGCAATTTACTAGACTTTTAAAATAAATAACTTTTCATTTTTATTTTAACCTAACTTTCCAAAAATAGAAATTCATATTTCATTCTTATTCTAACTACTAACACCTATTCATACCTAACATTACTAACACATAAATACGTATACGTAATAATACTTACACGATAAATCACTAAAACGGTTAAATCACAAAATCATTTCCTTGTCATCAAAAGTGAACGAAATGAATTCAACCAATCTCACCACCATTCCAATCTCATTGAGATGATCACACTTAATAGATTGACTACCAATTTCTCACATAATCTACATAAATGCATATAAACACATATAATCACATAACCCATTCACTGCAACAGATACATAAGTCAACACTAATAGTTTGAGTAACCTGCTCAAGTCATGGTTGTCACATCTGAGACTTGATATCGTCTTTGTCAATCTCAAATCCAGCATCGCAGTAGCAATCAACTTGAAGTTTAGCTTCCGGATTTCCACCATAAACCAAAAACATATCTTTATTATTTCTTAAATACTTAAGAATATTTTTCACAGCAGTCAAGTGAGGTTCTCCAGGATTCTATTGGAAACATCTTGTTATATTTTACGCGAATGCAACATCAGGTCTAATGCATCTAACTGCATACATAATGGATCCCACAGCCGAAGCATAAGGTACATTTTGTATACTCTTCACCTCTTTAGAGTTGAAGCACATTGTGTTTTGTTCAAGTCAAGTCTTTCTTGCATGGGGATATGACCACGTTTGGAATTATCCATCCTATATCTCTTCAAGATCTTATCCATGTAAGCACTTTGACTAAGTCCAATCAATCGCTTTGACCTATCTCTATAGATTTTGATTCCAAGAATAAATGCTGCTTCCCCTAAATCTTTCATAGCGAAACACTTTCCAAGATAATCCTTTACACTTTGTAAACTTGGAATGTGATTTCCCATGATTATTATGTCATCGACATATAAGATGAGGAATGTAACATTACTCCCACTAGCCTTTTGATATACACATGGCTCATCAAGATTTTGAGTAAATCCAAACCTTTTGATTTCCTCATCAAATCTTTTATTCCAGCTTCTTGATGCTTGCTTAAGACCATAAATGGATCTTTGAAGCTTGCATACTTTTCTGGGATGTTTAGGATCAACAAAACCTTCAGGTTGTACCATATAAATGTCTTCATCAAGATAACCATTTAAGAAGGCAGTTTTGACATCTATTTGCCATATCTCATAGTCATAGAATGCCGCTATAGATATGAGAACCCTAATTGCTCTAATGTCAGCAACGGGTGAGAACGTTTCTTCATAATTAACCCCGTAGAGTTGAGTATAACCCTTTGCTACAAGACGAGCTTTATAGGTGTGTACAATGCCATCCATGTCAATCTTTTTCTTAAAAATCCACTTTCTCCCAACAGTCTTACAATTAGGAGGAAGATCGGCCAAGACCCATACCATATTGTCTATTATGGATTGCATTTCTGCATTCATAGCATCGAGCCATTTATTAGATTCTGGATCTAACATTGCAGCTTTATAACTAGTGGGTTCATTAAGATCCCTAGACTATGCTCTTCCGCCTCTACATTTAGACATAAGCGATTTGGAGCTCGATGTGTCCTTTTGGACCTACAAATCAGAATCACTTCCTCTTGAGGTGGTTCGAAACCTTCAACCTCCATAGGAATTTCGCTAGTGATTTTAGAAGGTGATGTATCTTCATCTTGAATTTATTTAAGATCTACGGCCCTCCCACTAACGTTTTGAGTTATAAAACTTTTCTCAAAGAACTCAGCATACCTTGCAAAACAATTTTGTTTTCAGGTGGGAAGTAGAAATAGTAACCCATTATTTCCTTTGGGTATCCTATAAAGATACACTTAATAGATCTTTGTTGGAGTTTGTCAGGCGTATCCCGATTCACAAGCGCCTCACATCCCCAGACCTTTAAGTAAGACAAGTTTGGAACTTTTCCATACCATAATTCATATGGTGTCTTATCAACCTTCTTGGTTGGAACCATATTGAGAATGCGTGTTGCAGACTCTAGAGCATAATCCCAAAAGGATAATGGCAGACTTGTAAGATTCATCATAGATCAAACTATGTATAATAAAGTATGATTTCTCCTTTTAGACATGCCATTGTGTTGTGGTGTGTATGGAGGAGTAAAATGTTGGACAATTCCATAAGCTTTAAGATAATCTTTAAACTCTCGGTGATGAGGTGTCATTTTATACACTTTTTCGGGGTCGTTTAACCCTCAAAATTATGTGTTTATGCCCAAAATAGGTACTTAATCGTTCCTTTTTAGGTATTTCTTATTTGGAAGACATTTGGATGAATTACATGTGACTTGGGCTCATTTGGAGAAGAAACGGACGAGATTACGAACCAACACCAAGACTCTTGAAGATTTGTGCTCACAGAGCCTGGAGACGGCGTCACAAGCTATACACGACGCCGTCACAACTCATCAAGTGACGGCGTCACATCATTTCATGACGGCGTCAGCCCGCACCGACTCAAACGCAGATCTAGAAGATTCTTCTTATGACGGCGTCACGACTAAAACGCGACGCCGTCGCGTCGTTTTTCCTATATATACAAACCCGAATTTAGGGTTTTGAGTGTGTAACTTTAGAATAAAAAGAGGGTACGAACCCTAGTTCGTTTAGCAGCTGTAGGAGACGATTTTAGGGCCTAAAAACCCTATTGTACTTCTTCCAATTCATGTTTTAATCAAGTAAGGTTTACTTAATCATTCAATATGTCTATGTGTTGTTTGATTTATTGTTCTTGCTTTATCTTTAACATGTTTGGCTAAACCTCCTATTGTGTTTATTTATGATTGTATGAAACCTAGAATGTAGATCTTAGTGGTGTTGCTTCTTGTGATGGATGTGCACGTTAGGTCTTAGAAAACCAGCTTTTGTCTGCATCGCTGTTGATATGTCTAGGGAAATGTAATTGTATAGAAAGGATACCATCCGGTAACAATCTTCATACTACCTTGCCCCCTAATATGGTTGATCTACTTTTAATATATTTCACATGCACTTAGTGTACTCCTAAGGGCCGTGCAATAGTCTTCATACTACTATGCATGTGCGTCGCTCTAGCAGCATACTAAGTAGACGACGGGTTCGTGTAATTCGTTCATGCTTTAGGAAATAGTTACACAGATTATCATAAGTGTGACAAGGCAACAACATTAGGAGAAGCAATCTAGAGAGTAATACATGATTAAATAAACACAATATTTTATTTTATTGTTATCACCAGTAGCATAGTTAATATTTAGTTTAAGTAGCTAAACCCAAACCCCTCTCTAATTATATGATTTACTTGCTTTCCATAAAATATAAAAATACAAAAATAATCTTCCTTCAACCCTTAGAATTCTGTTAGAGCGTGATCAAGCCTTCCCAACCTATCCCTCGAGTGAACGATAAACAACCCCAAGTCTTGCATATACTACACTACAATGATTAGGTGCACTACTTAGGGAGTTGTAAAACTTCTCGTATAGAAGTCCTACGACGACCGCACATCAAGTTTTTGGTGCCGCCGCCTGGGGAATAGTTAGGTATTGATTATAGTTTAGCTTAGTTCTACTTGCTTGAATCCTTTCAAGTAAGATTTAATTCCTGTATATTAGCTTTCTTGTAGTCTATCTTTTCTTTGTGTTATCTGTTTCGTAGCCCATTCTCGTCAACCACCATGGGAGATGAGAATCCTATCCGTACTCTAGGAGATTAGTCTAAACCAAGCCACAAAGGGAACAATGTGGTACCTCTTCGATCTGACACCATCTGGTTGGTGCAAATCGGATGCTCATTCCACGGACTTCGGTCCGAGGATCCAAACCAACACCTCAAGGATTTCCTTAAACTTTTAGACTCACTTGACCTTGACGGTGAAAATAGGGAAAGAACACGCCTGTGTTTATTTCAATTTTCCCTACGCGATCAAGTTAGCAATTGGCTTGAATGCCTTCCAGTAGGAACCATCTCCACATGGGAGGATCTTACTACCCAATTCCTTGCTCAATTCTTTCCATCGGGAAGGACCGCAAAACTCCGCTACGATATCCTGATGTTCCAACAACATCATGGAGAATCTTTATCCAAAGCATGGACTCGTTTCAAGGACTTACTCCAAAAAGTCCCTTATCATGGCATCGATATTTGGCTCCAAGTCCAAATTTTTTATGACCATGCCAATCCCATCACAAGACAAACCATTGACCAATCGGCTGGTGGTAAGCTTTGTGACCTCAACCTCGAAGAATCCAGGGCAATATTAGAGGACCTCGTCCTCTATGACAACGAAAATTGGAACGACCTAAGGGATTTTGCTAAGCTGATCAAGGCAATTGCATTGCCTCAAGATGTCCCGAGTACATCCTGTTGGAGTATGCTCGTGTCATAATAAATAATTATAAGGCTAGACACATATGAGCCTATAGGGTCACACACACATACACTAAGGTACCATTTTATATATCGTGTATTGTATTTACGGTATATAAATAACCTACGTAACTCGGGATCAATATATTGGGCTTCTAATAAATAAGTAGTGTACTATATTTATTGGACTTGAAAAGTTTAAGAAAGCCCACTAAACACTCATAAGGGTGGCCGACCTATAAAGGAGGAAAAGAAAGATAAGATCAACTTTTTATGGTAAATAATTATAAGATATTCTCTCATTAAATTGATTACAAATTTACCATAAATCTTTTCCTCTTTTCTCTTTATATAACACGACACACAAACACATACATGATATGTGTTTTTGTTTTTCTTGAGCCAACTTTTGAATCTTGTTCATTCAAAGGATTTTTACAAGACTACAGGGTTAAGACTAACATCTATTTGGTATACAAGGAAGTGTAGTGTAGATACATCGTAGAGGTGATCTCCATTGATCACTTGGTTTCATTGGAAGTGTTGTCTTAAGGTGAAGGTCACCATTTGATTCTACCGATTCCGCTACAAAGGTATTACTTTTCTTGTTTTAACTTTAATTGATCATATGACTCTTTGGATCCATTGATAGGTGCTTGTTCCGCTGCGTTTAACATTTGTTTATATGATAATATTTTAATTTAGCACTTATAGTGGTATCACGAGCCATCATAGGATGTCATATGATCATCTTGTATGCGTAAAAATGGCTAAAAAGGCGTATTTTTTATGGATTCAAAAGGAAGATTTTAGAACAGCCCTAGGGCCTATTTTTTGAAAATAATTTGACCCAAATACGGTTTTATGATCTGGTATTTTTGATCCCATAGCCATTTTTTATGCATACTTTAATTGGTTTTGTTATCGGGTATATGTAAAAAGGCCTAAATCGCGCGTGTTTGGAACGATTCTTGAATCAGTTTTAAATCAGCCCATTGGGCATTAATTTCTGAATTAATATGGTTGTTATCAGGTCTTTAATACAGTACTAAGTGATCCTTAAGCCATTGGTTACACGTACAAATTGGGGTTTTAATTCTAGTTAATTTATCTCTTCGATTCGTTGGCTAAACAATTTATATCTTGTTAATCATTTTGTTTCCATGGAAAATACATACATGTTTGGCCATGGACTTAACCAAAACCTTGTTAATACATGATATTATGGTATTATTATGTTGTGTATGCAAAGTCGATGAAAACCTTGACCACTTGTGACTTGTTTCGCTTGATATTGCATTTAATTTAAGTTTTAGGTTTTGACATTGTTTCAGCTTCTTTTTGTATGATTTTAATTTTTGTTGTAGCCATTGTTTGGGCACTTTACAGTAGTTAGATGATAGGATAAATGTATCTAATCATAAATTTTTTGTAACCGATGTTTGGATTCGAATGGCGCAAAAATTAAAGGCATAAAGTCAAATTCGGAGTTGCTGGAGTAACCTCCACTATAAGTGGATTTCCTGGAGTCCTATAAGGAGTTAGAAGCTAAAATTTATGGAGGAGGCGCAAAATTCATGGGGCTATAATTTCTTCAACTGAAGCTCAGATTGGGGAAGACTCCTTCTAGGAGTTTCAAGCCCATCAAGTTAGCTTAAATTTTATGGCAGTTTTGGACATCATATTCATTAAGGGTTTCACTTGTTCAAGATGGTTTTTGGAGAAAGTGGGAGCCCTCCTTGTGGTTGTGTGGTTAACCCTTAGTTGACTTCTTGGTTCTCGTGATGGCTCACGAGACCAAGCATAGGTTTTTCATCGGTTGAGGCTTTGCATACTTATGGTTGTGTTTGTTTTGTTTGCTTTTATATATGATTTGAATGTATATAACTTGTAAATATTTTTATAAAACTAAAAATAAACCACAAACCAATCTTAGAAACTAAATCTTTGATTTAGTTTAAAGTTTAAATATGATTTGAAACTAAACACTTGTTTTTATATAAATAACACTAAATAAATGTTATGATTGTTATTTAATTTATGTATTGTTCAAACTAATATTTATTCTACCTAGGTTATATATATTAGTCATGAAAATGAACAACTTGACACACATAAAAACAAGTATTGGACTTAAGTTAAAAATAGTTTTTTAACTTGTGCTACGAAGGATGAATGCATGCTTCATCGTACACACTTTTGATCATGTATTTATCAAAACTTATACCTGTCACAAATTTAAGTCATGCCGTCCAATTGGTTGAGATCACTTGCAATGACCTTTTGCTCTGCGTGAGACGTAGGTGAATTGTAACCCAAGGTGATTATTCTCTATGCGTGAGACCTAGATATATTCTCACATGTTCTCGCATTAGATGACTTAATCGAGTTAAGCAGGTGAGACCTTGGCTCGAGGCAAGGATGGGACTAAACATGCCAGCCTGGCATTGTTTCTCCGGTTACAAATATCATGAGTCCCATATGGTCTAAGAATAGGTTTTGCAATTGGTGAACGTCACCTACCTATTGAATCTATCATTTCTAGCAGATCAACTGATGTGATGGTGAAACCTCAATGAGGATCTTAGCCTTTCGTAAAATTAATTTATAAACTTGGGTAGTTAATTTTAAAAGGATAATTATCGAAAATACTAAATTGAACTTTGTAATTTCTATTAATGACATTTATGCAACACAAACCATAAACAAAAGTTTATTTCCTTTCCTTATTAGAGGAAGAAAAACTAAGTCTTCTTTCCTTGTAAAAAAAGACTTATTCCTATCCTTTCTACTTGTATGAGAAAGCTATAATAGGAACACTTGAATTTTCCAAGCCTAATCAAACTCAAAGCATACTTACTCGAGAAATTGTTTTGTCTTATAAAACTCAAACGGTTAAGTACGGTTGCACATCTTATTTGGATGACTAGAGAACATGTATTCTATAGCCACTAAAATGATACATCTTGAAGCGTCAAGACATGGTATGAGTTTTAATAATTAGAAATAGAAATCTTAATAAATCACGAAAGAGAAAAGGAAATTAATATCATGTTTTCTAGTAGTTTTCATTAACTTGATATTTTCCTAAGATTCTACACACCCTTGAGGTAATGTAGAAGGAGGAATTGCCTGCAAAACTTTCAAGTTAAAGAATAGCATTGATGGCTAGTCCATCATATATATATAGTAGAACTTGATGCACTTCATTGAATATATAAGTACATGTTTACTAGTCTGTGAGGCTGACATTAGTGATAATGTGTAGATATTCAAAGAGTAGAAAAGTAAATAAATTACGACTTGCACTTCATTGGTATAGACACACATTTAATGTTGTCTCATCAAATAGGAGCAATGCATTTTACTACTCATATAGACGCATATGTAATGTTGTCTAAATTCAATAGGAGCAACGCATTTTACTACTGATATAGACGCACATGTAATGTTGTCTAAATTCAGTGGGAGCTATGAGCTTATCACCTTGTAAGTGACCCATTTTATTTCTAGCTGGTCTTGAAATAATACATTACTTTTCACATATGAAGCATCATAGTTTTATACGAATCATTGCATATTATTCTATTAGATAACTTGTCGCTTTGCTGATGTCACTACCTAAAATGTTATCTATACAATATTTTTGCAGGATTGCTTATTAAACAATAAAGTTCTATGATTTTAGTTTTGACTTAAATCATATCATATCTGTGACATTATCATATTATTCATACAAACATTCAGAAGCGTGGTGGACTCATAACCCACTAGTCTCAAGATCGTAACCTAACTCATAATATGTTCACTTGTTTGTATAAATGCTTGATGTTGTGCCGTGCACAAGTGGGAGAAATCTTAATTGTGTGAAAGGTACAAAACATAACAATATGACTTATGGTTTTTCTTAGCCGCATGGTAAGAAAGCTAATATTCTACTAGGACTTATACACCTTGATGTATGTTGCCCTACTTAGAACTAGTGTCAAGAAATAATAAATACTACTTCATCATATTCACTAAAAGGTTTAGCCAATATGATCGTGTCTTCATATAAAGACATTAATAAGAAGTATGTAATTAACTTGAAAGATAGTTGAAGCCAAGAGTCGACGTTAAATAATACTTTATTTAATATGCTTGTGACTTCTTGTAAAGACATAAACATAAAGTCCTTGAACTGTTCTAAGACTTATAAAGTAAGCAATTGACTTGTCATGTCTCCTTGTCACGACATGTACATGAAGTCATCAAAATAATCAAAGACTTATAATGTAATGTTAGTGATTAACGTGTTATGTCATCTAGTTAAGACATGTACATAAAGTCCTTGAACTTCTCTAAGACTTCTACGTTATAGCATGCAATTGGCTTAAAATACTATTAATGCCATTATGTTTGAACAAATTGGCAAGTATGTGAGCCAAAGGGTATTAGGTTATTTAAGGAATTGTGATACTATCTCATAATCCCATTACTCAAAGAATACCACATCACTATGGTATGTCTGATGTGTAAAATCAAACTCTGTTGATATTGTTCAATTTTTGATAACTTTAACTACCCTACCTCTAATCTTATCAAGGTTAACAAAATTAAGTAAGCCACATGTTTACTCAATATGGTTCCAATCAAGAAGGTAACTAAGACACCATCAGGTTATGGAATAGGAAGACTCCCATTAAGTCTTAACTAAATTTTTGAATTTGTTAAGATCACGTTAAGCGTGTTATTAGCAAACTAGAGTCAAGAACAGTCAACCTACATTATACATCCCAAACGAGAACAGTTTTATTGTTGTTCGACTTGCTAGGTATTTGGAGAAAGTCTCCTCTTACACGAAGCAAGTGAGAGCATCTATTTTTGGAGAAAGACTATATTTACACAACCTTCTGAATGCACTAGCTAACGACATAATAAATGTTGAGATATAGTCCATGAAAGAAAATCATTTTTGG